>VMDO01007126.1:0-26768 GCA_007922755.1 Pedetes capensis | reverse complement strand
TAAGTTTTGAGAGAGAAAGGTCCTAAAACAGTGAAAATATGGTATTGTGTGAAAAATCATTCTAACTTCCATGGCTAGATCTCCGACAATTTTCATGCACAATCATCAGGTTTTTCTGAGAGAATGACAAAAGCATTTCATTCTTCTGTCATTCTGCTTCTGAATACTGTTTCAAGTATGTTGGCATCAAAAGCATAGAAAAAGCATTCCATTCTCTATTGAGTTTATAGGACATTGTTCTTATTGTTAGTTGCCATCCAGTCAGTACCCGACTCATAGTGACCCTGTGTACTGTAGGCAAAACACTTTGTTAGTGCTTCCCTGCTATTCATAGGATTTTCAATGGTAGATTGATTTTTGGGAGTGGGTTGCTGGGTCCTTCTCCCAAGCCTACAGCACCTGGTATTCCCTGGTGGTCTCCCATCCAAGTACTAACCAGGCCCGACCCTGCTTAGCTTCTGAGATCTGACGGGATTGGATGCCACCGGGCTATGGCTGCAGGCTTATCTGACTGGATGCCACCGGGCTATGGCTGCAGCTTATATGACATAAGAAACTATAAAAGACAGGTTATAAAATAAGTGGATGCTATAAATGATTGTTTCAAGTCCATCTTCAGACAAATAACCTCCCAGAAGTACAATAAAATTTTTCCTCTCCACACTTTCACTCTTTCTCAGAATGTATTTCTCTTTCACTTTCCATGGACTTTTCCATCATTTCCCTATTACTTCCTCTTTTTCTGTGGATACGCACATGGATATTGTTCACTCTTGTTTTTTAAATACAAAATTCACTCCATGCTAGCCATTCTAATTTGATATGAACTTCAGTATAATCTTTTGTGATCAAGTCACAAACCACAGAAACTTAGAGATCACTGAATCCAACCACATCTTTATTGCAAGAATCTTTCAACATTCTTGAGCTCCATTCTATTTTTCAGTGTTCTACTTCAAATCAAGAGTTTCTACCCATGGACATCTCTTGTTGTTGTTGTTAGGTGCCGTCGAGTCGTGTCCGACTCATAGCGACCCTCATAGGGTTTTCAATGGCAGATTATTTCGGGATTGCTTTGGGAGTGGGTTGCCAGGTCCTTCTCCCATTTTTTGCAGTACTGGGAATCGAACTCAGGACCTCAGAGACTGAAGCGCAGCACTCTACCAACTGAGCTAAATCCCAGCCCATGGGCATCTCTAGATACTCCTAAATTCTCTGTGTTGACTCCAGGTCTTTTTGCCTGTCCCATCTGTTGCTCCTATTTTTTTTTCTATCTGGAGCTATATGAAACTGGTCTAATTCCTCTTCCACAAAGCTTCAAATTTTTGCCTTATCAACTCTCCCTCAAATCTTTTCCACAGTTTGTTCCCTTAATGTCTCTAGTTGGCTGGCTAGAGGCTGCTCTGCATTGCCTCTATCTCCACAAGGAATCAGAGCAGTCAGTGCATTTCAAGTCAGAGCATTTCAAGATGAATGGCCTTGGGCACAGGCTAGAACTCACGAAGAGAGAGATTGGAACCTCATAAGACTTGGAGACATGGCATGGCAGCACAGAAAGAGGAACAAAGTGCCCCTGCAACTAAGACCCTGACTCCCAGGCAAGAGAGATTGGTAGTCCAGTTAGGGAAACAACCTGTAGCCTACATAGTAGCCTTGCTTTGAGGAAAGAACTCGCATTTTCTACCTGCCAAACCCCAGAGTCCAGGCTGCTGTAGCTAGGTGCCATCTTGAGAAGGGAGTTATTATCCAGATTCATCCTGCCTTAGGGAGTCACAACCACCTGCATGTTCACATCAAAACTACTGGGTCTTTTTCTCAAGAACAATTTTTAGGTATTGCTTCTCTAGTGTCATTAAATTGGGGAAGTTAAATTTTGTAATAGAATTAAAAAGTGTTCCTTTTGTTAACATCAATTTATCACTTGAGTCAATTAAGATCACTTTGAAATCATTTGTGATTGCATAACAATTTTCAATCTTTTATTTTGAGACACTTAGCCAGGAAGATACACTTTTACATATAAATACCTAACATTCATTCTCTAACTTTCACACAACACCTTCATTTTCTATTAAAAAGCAAACAAAAATCTGAAATGCAAGTGAATGAGTGAATGAGAATGTTATTTGTTAATTTTGTTGTTAGGGTACTAAATCTTAAACTCTTTTTTTAAATAAGAAAGTTAATAGAGTTTTTTCTTAACCTTTTGCAATTGTGAGAAGAAAGATGAACCTAGGATCTTGTTCTTAATAATGAGGAGAGGTAAATATTTATACTTTCCATAAAATAAAGCATCACTTTAAATGTTATTAAGGCAAGGTGATACATCATTGGGTAATACAAGAAGGCTGGGTATCTTCCTTTGCCCCCCAGGTCCATCTTGTCAGCATTCTCTACTCTGTGTACCCCATGGAGACTTATCTATAGAAACTGCACTAAGGGTGGTTTGTTTTGTTGCCTTTGGCTCTATTTTCTTTTCTTTTCTTTTTTTTGAGACAGGGTCTCACTAAGTTGTGTAGGTTATCTGTGGCCTTGAAATTATGATCCTCCTGCCTCAGACTCCCAAGTGGCTGGGATGACAGGCATGTGCCCCAGCATCTGGCTGACCTCTGGTTAAGTTTAAGGAATGGGGATTGCCAGCAAGACACTGATATTCCATAGAGATAAGAGTGAGGACAGAGTATTAATTCCTCTGGCATCTTCTTGACTGAAGACCAGGTGGTGTCCCTCTATCAAACATTCATAGTTCTTTTTTTCCAGGTTGTAATAGTAGCTGCCTCCCCAGGCTCTCCAAGCTTTTCATGGTTACTTGCTCTGGAGTCACTATTCCATTTCTCTTAGATTTCATCTATCCTTGCTTACCCCAGTAGTGAATTTCATAGTCCCTTCATTAAATTCTCCTCCATTTTCCCCCTCAATTGTGCCTTCTATTTCCTGCCTGGGCCCTGAATGGCATGGAAATTTATCAGACTGATAGTTTTGTAGAGACTGAAGTAACTTTTATGAGCTATATCTGTTCAGGTTCTTTACACTGGACATGGATCTACCAACATCTATCATGGGATGACTCAGCTCTCCCAGGTTTTCTCTATTCAGACTGTTGGAAATCTGTCATTTATCAGCAAGATTTAACTCCATATAGCCTTCACTTAATATGTACTTAGTTGTAAATACTAATCCAAATATAAACACTGGAATCACCTATCCTTAGCTATAATATGCTCATCCAGCTTATTCTCAATATATGGTTTTATCAAAATGAAAGAAAAAAGTACATATATGTACATATATGCCTAGAATTTCAGATAATTGACCCCAAAGGTCCATAGATGCCCACTTTGAGAAATACTAGCAAAATGAATAATTGTGTGAGCTTTTAACACATGTCAATGGCCAAGTCTTAAATAGTGTTGGGTAGTATTTCGTTCTGTTGTACATAGGGTGGCTATGAGTCACACCAACTCGATGGCACTTAACAACAACAACAACAACAACAACAACAACAACAACAACAATATGGAGCCTGTAGCCATACCATTGTGGCATCTGATCCCATCAGACCTTGAAAGCTAAGTAGGGTCAGATCTGGTTAATACTTGTACGAGAGATCACCAGTGAATACCAGGTACTGTAGGCTTAGGAGAAGGACCTGGCAGCCCGTCCCCTCCAAAAAATACCATTAACCTTTGGAAACCCTATAAATAGCAGAGAAGCACTGACAATAGTGCCAGGCATGGCACAGTGTTGAGTAGTGTTTCATGTGTTGTACATAGGGTCACTATGAGTCAGACCTGACTCAGTGGCACCTAACAACAACAATGTAGAATCAGGTAAATTGTTTAATGTTTCTGAATTTCAACTTTCTTATCTAGGAAAGTACAAAAACAGCTATTTCATTACTTGGTGGATTAAATATGATTTTGCTTAAAATTTCTCAATATAGCTTGCCATCTTGAAAGCACTTGATAAATATTTATTAAAAACAAGAAAAATATTTTGATAGTAAGATAAGGTCAACTACCCATATACATGTTGAAAATTGAACTTGGTTTTCCACTGACACATTAATAAAAAGGAAAATGCTAGATAAGGACTAGAATTTGAACTAAGGGATTGTTTTGAAAACAATAATGGCCCATGTAGATGGGCTAAAAGGTCTGACAACTTACTCTCCCATTTGCTTATAGTCACTAGTAGGAAAAGACCCTCATGATTAAGTAAAGATTTGTAGAGGAAATCTAGACAGTAAAGAACAAGTGATCAATAATTTTTTAAAAACTTTAAGTTATTCTCCAAATCTAGTCATCAGTGTAAAAGGAGTAACAATTAAAAGACATATCCAACTTAATACAGTATGACTTATGATGAAATAACAATATTAGCTATTCCTAAAAATGTCAGGAAATTCAAAATCTGCATATACAAACTTGCCAAGTAGATATCTGACTAGTTGTTCAGTAGAAGACTCAGTAAAGCCTCATAATTATGCTTCAATTTCAATTTGTAGTTATCCAGTTTATAAATCTATGTTTGTTCAACTTGTGAATAGTAAAAGCATAAATTTGCCATCATTCTAAACTAAAGGCTAGAATTTTCAGGTTATTTCTTGCCAGTGTGGGTTGTTCTTTTAGAACATTAGTGGAATATGAACTAACCTTTGGCAGCATTGCTCTAAGGCCACTTTCTGTACTAACACTATGAATTACTTAAATAGTTTTAATATTTCCATTCTACATCTGCCCAGAGTGACTCCTTTATTTTAGTTTTCTAGGTCTTTCATAGCAAAGTACCATTAGCTGAGTGGCTTAAAATAACAAAAATTCATTGTTACTACTTTAGGAGCTAGAAGACCAAAATCAATTCTGTAGAGTTGTTGACAAGTTTGGTTCCTTGTGGGGGTTATGAGGGAGGAGTTGGCTCATGCTTCCCTCATAGATTTTGGTGGTTTTCCAGTAATCTTTGAAAGTCTTTGACCTGTAGATATATCATTCCAACCTTCTACCTTTACATGGCCTTCTCCTGTGTCTCTTCTTTTGGTTGTGTATAGTACTAAGGGGCTGAACTCAGAGACTTGCACATGCTTTTTGCAAGCACTCTCCCACTGAGCTGCATTCCCAGCCCTATTTTTATATTTTATCTTGAGACAGGGTCTCTCTAAGTTATACAGGCTGCCTCTGGCCTTCTACCTGTGATCTTCTTGTTTCTGCCTCCTGAGTTGCTGGGATTACAGACATGTGGCACCACACCCAGCTTCCTCATCTCCCTTTACATCATCTTTTTTCTGTGAGTGTTTGGCCCTGTGTCCAAATTTCTTCACTTTATAAGGACCTCAGTCATGCCAGATTAGTGCCCACCCTTATGACCTCATCTTAACTTGATTGCTGTTAGAAATAATGTCATATTTTGACATATTTGGGGTTAAGATGCTAATATAACATTTTTAGGGGGACATTGCTTAACCCATAACATTCCCCAAACACTTTTTGGGGAAAGAGGGAAAGAGAGAAAGGTCCTTTTGGTTTAGCATCTAACCATTCTTTAAGACAACTTCCTGTGTCACAGGAGAAATATTTGTATCAACCAGTGTCTGAGATATAAGAATGGGGGTGGAGAACATATCCCCACATAGCATTAAAGTCTGCCTTAGCACCCCCTTTACCTTCAGAGTAGGTTACTGTGTGAAGACAAGTTCCTGGGAGTTCACCTAAAAGTAGGTTCTCTGAGAGAATTCTGCTGGTTATGGCCTATCCCATTATGTAGTGGCCATGAGAATGCATGGGGTAAGCCTCCAGTTACGGAGAGCCTTAATTGACCAGGGAGAAGCTATTGTGGCTGAGTCCATCACATCTGCCCCATTTCCCATGGATAGCTCTCTGCCAAACACTAGGCAGCAATACAGAAGCAGCCCCTTTTATAAAGAAATAAGTCCTCTTCTGTGGCTGACTTTAGTTTGGTGTGCCCCAAGGACTTTGATGAACTTTTCTTAGATGCATGATAATTTAAGGTACTTCCACTTAGTTTTCTTCCCTTCCTCCTTCACTTAGGACCAGACTCGCATCATGGTTTGATGCCTTTCCTAGCCTGTTCTGGGACCCTTCCATTTTCTCTCACAAGCATTTCCCCTAATAAAAATCCTTTTATTTTAATATATCTTGAACACTGATTTAAGGACCTGCTTAACATTCCACAATTTCTGAAAGCAGAGCCTTTGTCTCTTTTGACCATACCCTTGAAACCTCAACCGTTTTCTCTCTCTTATTTCACTCTGAATTTAAGGAAATTGTACACAATTAGCAGAATAATTTTGAAATAGTGTTAAGAGCCAAAGTCTAAAGGACATATGTAATTTTCTTATAGGATCTTATCTTCAAGAGTTTATTATCGATTTTGTTCTTAGACTACAATTGGAATTATTTTAAAATCAGATAGATGCATATATTCCCCTTTCAGGGGAATTGTTAAGATTTACTCCTAAATAGCTTTCAAGTAGTTTTTATAAAGCTTTTAAAACTTTTAACAGGTAAAAGATGTGCTTTGTTAAATTGTAAAAATTGCTACCTAAAGCAATGCAATATATTTTTAATTGTACAGTTTTATGGGGTTCAAAGTGGTAACTCAGTTCAGATATACAGTGCACAATTATTAAATCAGGACAATGCAATGTATTTTGAAGTCATAGTTTTAAAAAGTTATTTAAAATACAACTTTATTCAGATTCTAAATGAAAAGAAATGGGAATGACAACAATGGACAAGATTTCATCACTGAACACTGTAATGTGGCTATAAGCAGTCTTACATTTGAAACTCAAGAGGTAAACAACTGCAGTACAATTAAATATTCAGGTCCAAAAATTAAAGTAATTTTCTAACTACCACAATTACTCCAAAACTTGTTCATCTCATCTCAGCATCCTAAAGATGAGGCACATGTTCTACTTAGCTATATAGTAAAATGACACACACATTGCCCCACTGACATCGTGAGACAATTGCCTATAAAATTAGACTTTTGCCACCAAGTTCCAGCTTCATTTTCTGACAGGTCAACATTCTCATCCAGGAGATAGGATGTCTGAGTAACTTGTAAGTCACACTCAAACTGAGCACCAAAGCTGGGTCCATGTAAATGTCTGGCTGGCAAGAGGGGGCATGTCAACAAACTCCAAGTGAAGGTCTCTGGTAAGCTTTCTAGTAAACCATAGGAAGGGATTCTCAAAGTTGTAGCTGCTTTTTGGCAAAAATGTCATTGTGCCAATGAAAGACAATTGATTTTTGCTTTCACTTTCCTGTCCCTAACATCCACTTTGTAGCCACACAACACAGTGAAGATGTTTTCACACCGTCATGCCAGATCTCTATGTGAGTTAAGCACATTCTTCTAAGTAACTCTTAGTGTTACATCAAGCATTATAATGACATACTGGGCTTGCATATAATGGCCATCTCTCCATCCTCTACCAAATTTCTCTTGGCCAGCTGTCTCACATATGTTGAACTTAGTATGTCCTCTGTTGGTGTGGAGCAAGGAATGGACCTCAATACCCAAGGTGGCTGCATACTTCTTTTCAAATTCACCAGTCAAATGATGTTCCCTGAATGTAGTTTTTCCAGCACCACTATCAGTAATCAATACAAATTTGAACTGAACTTGGGGAACTCCTTGGGGAGCTATTGCGATGTTCTTCTGGAATACTCCATGCTAATCAGACTGAGGTTTTGAAAGCACACTTTAAAAATTTTTAATCCATTATCAGATACTAGGTTAAAGAGCTCAGCAACACAAAGTAAAATTGATGTAAAATTAGTTAAATTACCAGAAACTTATTTTTAAAGTGCTAATGAAAAACCAATCCAATACTTCCAATAAAAATGAATAAAAACACATAAAAAATTGCTATATATTGTATATTGCAGTGGTAAATAGGTCTGGTTTTATTTTCCTGATTTCAGTTCTTTAATTAATTTACCCTGACGATTTTCTGACACACTTTTCTGCTTTTACTTCAGTCTGGTTTAGATTCTGTTTTCAGTCTTCATCATGATATTTTCCTAAATTTGTTTGAGCTGTGTTTGTCACAGCTGTTATCAATTCAATCCCATCTGCTTTCTATCTTTTAAGGACTCTTCAAAATTTCTGTTTTCCTGCCATGTGTGTGTTATCTGGACCTCCATCACCTCCACCCATATCTATCTATATTACTTATGTCTGAATTGATCTATGTGTGTATTTACATATACACACCTTCCCCTAACTTCAGGGAATTTGATATGGAAGAGAATATTGGGGCAGGTACTCAGTCTATAATCTTAATTTACTCTCAACAGGTTTTTTACATTTAAAAACACCGAGGCATATTGAGTATGCTAGATTTTCTGTTGTCAATATAGCAACACCTCCCCAATCCCTTCTCCTCTCCTGTATTTTGCAGGCTGGAATCCTGCATATTATATTCTGCAAAATTCTTCCAAGCAAGATACTGTGTCATATTCAAGGCACTGTGAAGAAGAGATGTCAGTGCTGTTTCTGGAGTAGAGGCATGGATGTATAATCTGCAGATGTGACAGAGGTGAGCTTTGATGAGGGACCTTCTTTGTCTACCTGGGCTGTGAAGTAGCAGTTTTCTGTGATTCCTTCTCTTCCTGATCTTTTGAATACTAGAAGTAACTTTCTTGACCTTAGCTTTACCAGTCATCCCAGTGGTGTTGTAACTCTCCAATCTCTGTATCACATCCCTTCCTATATGAATTACTTCTAGCAATCTCTGTTTTCCTGACCAAGCACTGATATGTAGAATTTCTACAACTTGCCCAAGGTCCTATCATCAGAATTTGAACTCATATTTGTCCTACTTTTGACTGTGTATATTGGTGAGTTCTAGATATTTACTTTGTTCCAGACCTTTCTGGGATGCTTTACACTCTTTAGTGGTGAATAGAGTGGAATTTGTGCAGGAGGTGAGATGATATACATGTGTATTATAATATTTTATATCACTTTGGACTCCCTTAGGCTGACTTGGAGAAGTATGTGATAAATTAAAATGTATAGCTAATAGCAAACAAGAAAGAAAACTACTGGTACTTGAAAACTTGAATTATACTTTTTGCTATTTTTCATAGCCAGTGGTTAAATAGGGGGGATAGAAGAGATTTAGAGAAAACAAGATTTATTGTGATTTGGTAAGGTATTACTTACTGATCCAATTATACCCACCCAACCTTATATTTGTATGTATGCATGAACACTTTTGAAATATTGAATTCTAGTCAATATTTATTAGTCAGAAGAGATTGATTTATGGCAAGTCTTTACTTTGACTCAGGAAGAACAAGTAACAAATCACATTGGTATTACTATGAGTAAATATTATCCATCATTTTATAAAAGCAAACAATTAAATTTATGTGTACATTATATTGCTGACATTTCAAAAGCAGTCAATTTTATTTTCTTATAAATAAGTAGCTCTGCAACAATGTTTCATCTCTTCATCAATGTTTTTTAAAATTTCTTAGAGAGGACAGAAAGGAAAAATTTGTTTAACAACAAAGCAATGTATTTAATTGCAAAATTAATGACCAGGGTATGCTTTAAAAATTTGTAACCAGGAAAAATACGAAGTGTGGAGGAAGAAATCTAGAGATTGTACTTGTGTTGCTATGGGGATAGGATTTGTAGATGGCCTTAAAAAGAATTTATTTACATGTTTCTTTTGTGCAGCTTCATTCACAATATGTAAATGGACAAATGTTATGTATTTAACAAAAAATAGAAGGTTGACAATGGTTATTCTAATATTTACAACAGTCTTCAAGATGGGTCTTATTAAAAATCATAAAGGTGATTCAATTTATACCCCAAATATGCCAACCAATATAAATTGTGTATATTATATTTTTTAAATCATTCAAATTGCAGACCTCAATTACCTATAGCAATTGGCCTGGCTTTTAGTCTGGTCCATTCTCCATGATCACCATACATATATTACACATACCACAAAAAAAATTACTGGAAAAATCTGGAAAAGTATTAAAGTTATCAAAAAATTGTTCAAAAGCAAAGAATAATCTGATTAAGATTGAGGAATAGTGAAAATTCAGAAAGATTTGTTCTTGCCTGAAGGAATTTGCCAACCTGAATTTTAATGTGGACAGCTTCCAAAGCTGAAGAGACAGAAATCAAATTCCAGAAACTATCTATGGAATCTAAGAGAAGACTTTGCTTACATTAAACTGGGGCCCCCAAATACCCATTGGAAAGAGGCCCAGTTTACGTTCAACTCCAAATCCTAAGGCTTGCCTTGGAATTTAGCAGAGGAGAGGGAACATTTTTAAAAACTTGTGGCCACAAACCTTCCTTCCCTTGTATAGATTTTTTGGGTCAGATTCACATTGCCCAGTGAATTCAGAAATCCTCAACTTACAAAGTTAGTTTACTGAGGTCACAGAATAATAGAATTTTGAGATGGATATACAACTGCAAAACCTTTTCTGGTATAATCCAGCTGCATTCTAGGCTTCAGATTATTCTTACAAGTATTTTTTCAAGAACACTGAACAGAACTGGCCCAAAATAACTAACCACACAAAGCATGAATGAACACCAGTAAAAAAGAACAATAATATACAAAACCACAAATATTCAATGTTAAAATTACTAGACATCCATTACAAAACATTTGTTTTTTCTTTCCTTTTTTTTTTTTTTTTTCAGTATTGGGGGATTGAACCCAGGGCCTTGTGCTCGCATGCTTTGCAAGTGTTATACCACTAAGTTATATCCACAGCCCCCCCTTTCTTTTACTTTTTATTTTGAGACAGAATCTCATTAAATTATGCAGACTGCATCTGGTCTCCAGCTTATGATCCTCCTACTTTGGCCTCCCAAGTCACTGGGATTACAATTGTGAGCCACTAAGCTAGGCTTCAAAACACATTTCTTTACTTAAATACATAAAAGGCTTGAAAATACCTGCAGGGAAATCAAACAATAAGTGACTTAATTGACTTTAAACAACGAACTAGAACTTCCATAAGTTAAAATTACATTAATCAAAATGAAAGCATAAAAAGTAGATTTAACAGAAAATTAGGCACAATCTGTGAAAGAATTAATAAATGACAAGATAGATGGGGAGAAATTACTGGAAATGTAACACCAAGAGGCATAAAGATAAAAATATGGGAGAGAGGTTAAGAGCCATGGGAGTCAAAGAGAGAAGTTCTAACATATTTTATTGAAGTGCCATATAATGAGAAAAATAGGCTAGGTCTCGTAATTATATTTTTGCATTTGAATTTATGATATGATTATTTAGTTTGTTTATTTATAATTTTCTATCATTATAACATAATATGAACTGTATAATCTGTGTCTTATGGTTTGAGTAAAAAATATCCCCCAATACTTGTACTGAATACTTGGTCCCCAGTGAGTGGCACTGTTTTGGAAGGCTATTGAACTTTGGGAGGTGGAATCTAGCTGGTGGAAGTAGACTGCTGGGAATGGGCCTTTGAAGGTGATTTGGCCAGTGGTTGTGGCTTGATGCTTTCTGCTTCTTTTTTTTTTTTTATTGGACATTTTTAATGTACACCTTAATGTGATTCATTCTAACATGCTTTCCATTGTGGCATTTACATATATGCATTTTGATGTACATTAAGGATATGAAGGTCTTGTACCATGCACCCCTGCTGCTGCCTCACTGTGTGTTCCCACCACTAGGGACTGGAATCCTCTGAATCATGAGTTAAACAATGTTTTTCTCCCTTATTGTGCTGCCAGGTATTTTGGTAATAGCAATGCACACTGTGCATATATATATCTCAAGCACTGCAATATAATTTCTTTTTAAGATGTTTAGTGTAACATATTGAACTGTATGAGAATATTACAAATTTAAACAGAGATTAAAACTCCTTTTAAAACATTGATTTTATGAATAAGTGGGCATCACTTAATAAATTCAAACTACTAAATTTAATGTTGCAAACATTAGATTATAATTATTTATTTACCAAAAAGTACAAATTTGAAGCAGCACTATAGTAATTTCACATGCCTTTTCTGAATTAAATGGAATTGAGATGGCATTCAGCCAAATCTTCAGAAAATAACTATCTCTAGAACAATTTTTGAAGGTTTCTATCCATCCTGTTTTCTTTAACTTTCCAGTGATAGGCAACTTAATATGACTAAATAATTTTGTTCCTTGTTTTTGCTATTTTTATTCTTTATTGAGTTATAATTGATATAGTAAATCTTCATAGGTTAAATCATATAATTGATGAATTTTGATACACTTCCACACCCATAAATCTTCACCACAAGAAAGATACCAAACATTGCCATCACCCTATAAAGATGCTTCATGCTTCTTGTCATCCTTTCCTCTCTACTTTCATTTTAAGTCAACTAGTTATCTTATTTCTGTTGCTATTGATTAATTTGCATTATCTAGAACTTTATAAAAGTAGAGTCATACACCATGTACTTTTTTATCTGACATTGCAGTCTATGTAATAATTTTAAGATTCATCCATATTTTATGTAATTTATTCTTTTTGTTTTTGAATAATATTCTTTTTATTACTGAATAATATTCCATATGCCACATTCACTTCACCTATGGGTAGACATCTGGATTGTTTCCAATTTTTCACTTCTATAAATCTGCTTACGAACAACTTGTCTACAAATATATAATTTGTATGGACGTTGGTTTCATTTATTTTGGGTAAATGCTAAGGAGTAGAGTACCTATATTACATGGAAAATTTTTGCTTAGTTTTAAAGGAACTTCCAGGCTGTTTTCCAAAGTGTGCATTATACTTTATATTTCTTCCAACTGAGTGTGAGGGTTCTAGTAACTCTGCATCCTGACCAGCACAGACATACGGTTAATCTTTTCATTGTTGCCATTTTGGTAAGTGTGTTAGGCCTGGCACATAGTAGGAAAGTGCTCTACTACTGAGCTATACCTTCAGCCCCTCTTTTATCTTTTGAGGCAGGGTCTCGCTAAGTTTTGCAGACTGCTTCTGGCTTTGAAATCTTCCTGCTTCACTTCTCAGGAGGCTGAGATTAAAGGTATCCACCATCGTTCCTTCTCTAGTAATGATTTTTCATGTGCATATTGGGTATTCATATATTTTCATTGGTGAAATGTCTAGTTAAAACACTCGCCCATTTTTATTGAGTTGTTTTCTCCTATAATTTTAAGAGTTCTTCATATATTCTGGGTACATATGATTTTTCTAATCATGCAACACATAATAATGTACTGTAAATATTTTGAGGAGAAACTTTCAAGAAGATAATTGCTGAAATGCTTCTAAAACTGCTGAAACACACTAATCCACAAATTTGAGAAGCCAGATGTGTAGCAAATATAATAAAAATCCACATTATAATGAAACTGCAGAACAACAGAGGCCAAAGAGGAGTCTTAAAATTATCCAAAGAACAAAAACAGTTGACTTCAAAAAACAGAAATGCCTTAACAGCAGCAACAGAAGGCAGGGAACAAAAGGAAGGCAACATTGCATTTTTACCTCTTGAATTTGTTCTTCATTCCTCCTTGTATTCAGACCTCCCCTTTGGGATTTCTTTCTTTCTGCTTGATGTGAATATTTTCTGTTTTCTTTTGGTGAGAGAATAAGCAACTTGTTTGTTTCCCTGAAAAAAAAAGTTTTAATTCTGTTGTCAGTCTTGAAATATATTTGTCCCTGGGTTTAGAGTTTTAAAAGTTTACATATTTATATCCAGACAAATTAACATATTACAGGAACTGTCTTCTGACTTTTCTTATTGCTGTTGAAAGTTGGACTGTGCACTAACTCCTGCCTCTTTGAAAGTAATTGCTTTCTCATCCTTGGCTTTTAACCTCTTTAGTTATTAGGATTTCTACAGTTTTACCATAATGAGCTTATTGTAATGTAGATTTTTTTCAGTATATCTTGATCTGGATTTCTTGGGCTTTTTAATCTATGTTTTGGATCTTCCATCATTTTTGGAAAATTCTCTGCAATTATCTCTGCAAATATTCTGTCGCACTTATTCTTTCCTTACTGGAACCCTGCTTAAAGACATGCTAAACCTCTTTATTCAGTTTTCCATGTCTCCTAACTTGCTGTCATATATTTTCAATTCCATGTCCTTTTGAATTTCATTCTTTTTAATTCAGTTTTGTTTTTTTGTTCATTGATTCTTTCTTAAACTCTATAATCTACTGTCAAATTCCACCATTGAGTTTTCAGTTTTAGTGACTATGTTTAAAATGCCCAGATACTCTAATTGGCTTTTTTTTTTTTAATAGTATAAGGAGATTGAGTATAGGGCTGGTGTTTAGCTCAGTTGGTAGAGTGCTGCTGGGCCCGCCCTGAGGCCCTGGGTTTGAGCTCTAGCACCGAAAAATGGGAGAAGGACTTGGCATTGCACTCCTAAAACAACCTTGAAACAAGTAACCATTGACAACCCGATGAATACCAGAGAAGCACAGTGTCTGGGAGTGTTTCATTCTGTTGTACATAGGGTCGCTATGAGTCAGACCCAACTACAGGACAACTAACAACAACAACAATAAGGAGATTGAAGGAAGGGCCTTGCACATGCTACACAAGTGTGTGAGGCATCACTAAACTCCAACCCCAGCTCCTTTTCTATTTTTATTTTGAGACAAGTTCTCCCTATCTTGCACAGGCTACCTCTGGCCTCAAACTCGCAATCCTTCTTGCCTTCGACTCTGAGATGTTGGGATTACAAGTATGCACCACAGCACCTGACTGAGATAATGTTTTCCATAACAAAGTTTTTTGTGATTTGTTGGTACCAGTCTATCTGACAATTGGCCTGTGATTATTTCTACTTCAGCATTTGGTTTGTTTTTGTTTGATTTCTCCCCCTGAAGTGTATCTTTTTCTGCAATTCCCTTTGAGAAATTATGGAATAGCAGGGGCATATATTTAAATCTGGTCCATCTTTGTCTGAGAGTTTGGTCCTCTGGGGTTCTACCCTAATGTAAGTAGAGTCTCCCCCAGTCTTCCTACCAGGAGAAAGCTCTAGGCTTTAATGTTGTTCCGTTTTGTGTACAAAGTGTTAAATCCAGAGTTTAATCTTGCCATGTTTGATAAATACCATAAGAACAAAAGTAATTTGTATTTACTTACGTTTAAGAGTTCAAGTTTTCCTTTAGAATTTGTACCATTGATATCTTTTAAATTCATTTATGCTCTTGAATAGTATTTTAAAGACATGATTTATCCATTATTTTTAGTTTTTCTTCAGCAAGAGATCAGTCTGATCATTTATCCCACTATTTTTCTCAAATGAGACTTCTTAATCTGAATTTTTATTATATTACTAACAAAGAAATTTCCTCTTTTATGCCTGAATAGTCTTATTTAAATTCATTTATTCCCTTCAGTTTAGTCTCAGAATCTTAATCAACTAAAAAAACGCAAGTGTATTCTTAATAATTGCGTTTTACTCACTCTTTTGATACATTTTCCTTTTGGCTTATATTTAACAGATTTATTTGACTCTTGCTACCGGAAACTCCATCACAAAATCCAGATGGGTTAATTTATGAATCTGCATATTTCTCCTTAACTGGATTATAATTTAGTCAAGATTTTAATTTTGTTTTAAACAAATCAATATTTAATCAGCAGATAGCACTAGAAATAGTTATCAATTCACAGAACAGTTTTTGGTAAGGAAAAGACCTAATTTCTTTCTTTAAGGGGGAAAGAAGTTCTAACCAACAGATTTTCTCTTTTATTTAAACAGCAAATTATGACCTTTGGATGACAGAACCTTGATCCCTTTCCATACATGTTAGCATGTTAACATACTCTAGTGTGAATTTTTATTTTGAATATGGTTTCCACTTTCTGTTTATTAAGCTATCTAGAAATCCTGAATTAGGAGAGTGAACACTTCCAGGTGTCCAGACTTTATTTCCAACTTTAACACTACTTATTCTCTGAGACTAGTGGTTTCATCCAGAAAAGAAAGGTAGACATTTAGATTGGCCAGGTCAGAAGCAGTGGTGTTGGTTAAATTTCACCTAACTATATCTTGTTGTTAGGTGCCCTTGAGTAAGGTCTGATTTCATGAATGGGATTCCTGGGAGTAAGCCCTGAGGAAGAATAATTTATACATATACATTTTTATTACTTTTATAAAGTCATCTTAGATCCAAAGACTATCTCACTTGTTTTTAATGGATCAGAAAGTGTATATTAGTTAATCCCAGTAACTCAGCACCTCTATTTCACAGATAAGGAACTAGACTCTCAGAGAAATGAAGGAACTTGCCCAAGAATACACAGCTAGGAAAAGGAAAGATTGGGTTTAGAGCCAATTTCTGTTTCTCAGTTTGGCCCCCTTCCCTCTACAATAGAAGTATGTACTGTATATTAAGCTGTTGGTGTATCAAAAAAGTCTACCATATGAAATGAAAGTATGTTTCAAAATAATTATTTACAATATTATCAAAATAACATTTTAAACACAGAGTGATAAAACAATATACTTCACTAAAGCAGTCTCATTTATATATTGATTTTACTTATCAGTTGCAAAACAAAATTACCTCCACAAATCACCACTCTGTTAATGCCATCTTTTGAAAACACAAATATGTTCATGGCATTACATTGCTTATATTCTGTACCTTTTGGCCCATTGCATATTCTTCAAACTTTCAACCTTAACAATAGGAGTCAGTTTTGATCTGAACCTGGCTAACTCTCAGCCTCATTTCCACTCTTACAAATTGCTGTGGGCACACCGAGCATTTCATGCCTTCTTAAAATTCCTGTGCTTGCTTATGCCTTTTCCTTCTGTTTGAAATGTCCTCCCTGAACGCCCCCTACACAGCCCCTCCTCCCACTCACTCTTTTCCCATCCAGTGTATTTCTGTTCTTAACTGAAAACTGCTCAAGTGTCACCTTAGCTGGGAGACCTTCCCTGCTCATGTAGATGCAATTTCTCACACCTCAGTCCTCTGACAATACCATGTTTTTACTTCAGTTAATCTTTAGCTACTTATTGAAATTATTTCTTTACATATTTGTATTCTCCACTGGATAATAGTTATTGAAATGTCAAGTGCCTTATTCATCTCTGTATACCCAATGTCTGGCACTGCATAAATGCTTAAATAAATGAATTAATAATATCAAACCTATACATACGAGCCAATTCTTTTACATGATTACAGCTTTATAAGTTTGAATCTCTTCCATGATGTTCTTCCTTCCTGCACCTTCACACCATGCCTAGAGCTACAGAGGAGAGACAAGTTACCTTCTGCTTCCCTCTCAGAATAGGTGTAGAAAGACTCCAGAGATTTTACCATGGTAGCAAATTGTTGAGTCTGATATCATGGAAAGTGATATAAATCAGGTTTTTTAAAAAAGGGTTTGCATCTACTTAGGAGATGGAAGACATTCTACTATATTAAGGAAAGTGTCCAGAGCCTAGAAGCCTTCTGTATAGGCAGTCAGGTTGGGAGGGAGGGAATAAGATGCAACAAGTAGGCACAAAGTGTCAGCACACAACCCTGGGAAAAGTAGGAGGAAGCTTTGGTCAATAAGGATCCAGCATTTCCTATGGAGAAGAGACTGGACTTACTCACTGAGACTGGCTTCATAAAAAGGTACATATATAAAGCAAAGAAGCAAGAACATCCTTACAGCTGGGCACTGTGGCACACATCCTAAATCCCAGTAACTGAGGAAGCTGAGGCAGAAGGATCACAAGTTCAAGGCCAGAGGCAGCCTGTGTGACTTAGTCAGACCCTGCATCAAAATGAAAAATAAAAAGGGGCTGGGAATGTGGCTCCATGGTAGAGTACTTGCTTAGCATGTTAGAGGTTTTGGGTTCAATCCTGTGGTGCTGGGGGGAAAAAAAGAACACCCTGTATTTCAAGATGATCTCCACATATCATTCAATTCTCTTTGCTTTGATTTGGTATTTCTAAGAAACTCTATAAAGCTTTTGAACTTTCCTGAATAGGTTTCTCTTTAGGGTCCTCCACTGACCATTGACAGGAGGATTAAATGAGATCATTGGTGAGAAAGCCTCCAGCTCAATGTTTGGCATGTAGCTTGCTCAAAACAAATGGTAGCTGAATTTGAATCACTGTAAATTAGCAAATCAATTCTCAGGCCTACAAACCGGCCTACAGAGATCCTGAGCATGACTTTGATGAGGAAACCTGCAAGGCTGTGGAACATAGGAAGGGATGAGACTGTGGTCTTTGGAAATCAACCCCTGCAGCTCAGCCTAGTACAGCCCCACCATGGCATTGCAGGGCATCCTGCAGCCACAAAGATCAAATTTGGCTCTGTGCACCTCCCTTTAACTCACAGCAAGACTCCTGCAGGAAATTTCTGCAGTACTTGGAAAATACGTTATATTTCTGTCCTCTGCTTTTATCTGATCATAATCCCTGTCTCATCCTCATAGTGATATTAGGAGCATGTGCTTTGTATGGGGAAATTTGGAGCAATGGAAGTGAGGGGTCAAGGAATAAAATACTAAAATCATAGAGGCTCAAAAGTGTTATAAAGAAGTATTGCTCAATTTAGTTCTCACAGCCCTCCCACTGTTAATGAAATATGCAAGAATTAATACAAGTAGAACTGTTGTTGCTGCTTGGATTATTGTAGGTATGTGAAGTTGATAGAATGTTTATGTGTTGCCATATTTCCATTTTTAAATAGTTATGGAAAATTTTTGAGTTTGATCAAACACTTTTACCATGCATTTACATTAGAAAGCTTAAGAAACAGGGAATATTATATTAGTCATATGTATCATGAATATCTCCAAGTTCTCCAGCATCCTGAAGACATCATCTTATTTGGCAGTTACAACAAATAATAAAAGTTTCCTATTTAAAAACCAGGACAGATTCAAGATTTTCAATATTTTTGCAGGTTTCTAAGAGGTGCTAACACTGGCTTTAATTATCCTATAACTTCCACCACCATGAAATTCCTACTATGGCATCATCATGGGTATAGCCTGCTCTCACATCATCTTTCCCCTTCTCTCCTAAATGGAGATAAAAACTCACCTCCTTTGTTACCCAAAGCAGTGTTAGCAGTGAGAGCTAACTCAGTACTAATGTGACAGATTGTCCTAAGGAATTGAAAGCAATGGAGAGCATTTCTTCCCTAATCCAGAAACAACTAAAAAATATCATTAGACTCATATATGTTCTAAAAGTTTCTTGTTTCCTCACTGTAATTAAAATCCCTCTTTGCACTTTTCTGTTATTTCATTTCTGGGTACTACTGCTGTACCTTCTCTTTTCCCCCTTAAATTGCTAGGTACTATTTCTTTATTTCTTAGCCAACATGCCACACCTGAATCAATCAGTCTATCTGTTTACCTACCTTCCTACCTACCTATCTATCCACGACAGTTCTATCTAGACTGATCTATCACTAGCTCTATTTCTATCTTTTCCTCTATCTCTTTTTTCAATCTGTCAATCCAGCTATTATCTCAGTTTCAAATATGGCTTTCCCCTGTACCTAGGAGTACCGGAAGGGATTCTACTGCTGACAACAGTAGCTGCTGGGTCATTTGAACAGGACATGTTAAGGTTGTGGGAGACCACAAGACAATATAGAAGAGCAGAGAAGAGAGGTATTTAACTCTGATGTCACAGGCACTGAGAGGTGCTTTAGGAAACTCCATGGAGCTTGGCAACTGCTCACTGGTATTTAAGAAACTGAGTGTATCTAAAAATTATTAAGGAAAGAGCCTAAGTGGAACTGTTTGTGGCAGGAGAGCAAAGACACAAGGCTGCAAATTCTCCTGAGAGGGCACTGCAATCACATGATGGGAAGGAGTTGTGTGTTTGTTGGACCATGGATGCTGGGACTGAGGGGAGAATCATGAGCCACCAGCTAGAGGAAGCAGAGGTAGCATCTCCCATGGTAAGAGAAGAGCAGCCAATAAATCCAAAGTAACAGGGGTTCCTAAAGATGATACCTAAGTGTCCAGTGAGAGGCAGAAAAAAGGAGAGGCAGAGAGATGGAAGAGAAGGAGCAAAGGAAGAGAGGAAGGGCTCTCTTAAGGACCACCAGTGCCAGGGAAACCAAACCCTTCAAGCAAATACCTAACTGCCTCGTCTCTTTTCTTTCACCCTCCACTTAAACTCTGGAAAAACAAGAGACAGTCTAGGGAGTAGAGAAAGAGGACAAGAACAAAGTTCAGAAGCTGCACAAGCTCAAGCTCACCTTCTCTGCTGCTCATCTCCAAGTCAGATCAGGCCCAAGGTATACGACCACAGGGAAGAAGTTCTGATTTATACAAGAGAGTAAAACTTTGCTGTTAGTCTGGACCAAATTGACATTTTGTCTCAAAAGAGGCTATTTATTCACTTAAATATAAGGGGGTGATGGGTAAAGATATTTTATGCTTTTGAGATTTTGTCTAGGCACACACACACACACACACACACAGAAGTACACACACACACACACACACACACACAGAGGTACACACACAAAAGATCAACAAAGCTTGTTGGAAGGCAGTGACATAGAACAGTAGAAAAAACTAATTTATATTTTCACTCCATTGAGTACAGATCATTCAGTAAAGCAATTTCTCTGTATATATTTTGGTCTCTCTCTTGTCTCTTTTTGTCTCTCTCATTCTTTCTTCTCCCTCTTTACTTCCTGTAAACACACACACACACACACACACACACGAGTCCTATTATGCTTTTGCACATGCAAACTTAGCTTCCTTTTTTCTTAGCTTCTTCCTTTCAGACAAGAACAGGGCTTTCCTTTCCATAACTCAAAGTCCATATAGTTGCTTGTTTATTTCTGCATTTAAATAAATGGACACTTCTCCTCCTCACATGAATGCTAATTGAATTCCGCTGCCCCACTCAAGTATGAGCTGCCAGTGTCTTCCCCCATGGGCCCTGTATACTTTCATTCCTCCTTACTGTTGTTGTTGGTAGGTGCCATCGAGTTGGTATCCAACTCATGGCGACCCTACATACAACTGGGGAGGCACTATTATCAGTGATTCTCTGCTGTTCATAGGGTTTTCAATGGCGGAGATTTTGGGGAGTGGGTTGCCAGGTCCATCTCCCATGCCTACAGCACCTGGTGTTCCCAGGCAGTCTCCTATCCAAGTACTAACCAGGCCTGACCTTGCTTAGCTTCCGAGATCTGACCGGATCAGATGCCACAGGGTTAAGGCTGTAGGATCCTCCTTACTACATGTCTTTTAATACTGTGTATGTGAGCTTGGATGCTGGGTTCCTGGAAACATTTCTTCATGACCCTTAATCTAAATCTTTGTAAATCATTGATGTATATTCTTATTGTCATGCAGTTCTCAGAGCGTGACTGCTAACTTGGGACTCCATAAACCATGATGAATTTAGTTCTTCATATGGCCAAACACTCAATATATATATATATATTCACAAAGTTCTCCCTAACTGTTTCTTTTATTCACAACACATCTCAAACCTCAGGGGTTGGTAGAAACCTTCTGAGATAAAGTCCAGTAGAAATATGACATTGCTATCCCTTTGCCCATATCCTTGGAAGGTGTGCTGAATGTCACAGTTACCACTTTCAAAAAATTTATGGGCCCTCAATACTTGCAGACTATTTAGCTGAATCTCAACTAAAAGAGCCAGAGAACTCTTTCTGAGACTGCTGGGAATAGTCATTATTATTATTATTATTATTATTATTATTCCTGTACTTGCTATTATGATCAGCTTCCATCCTGGACTGTTTCTTCCTATTACTCCTTGGTAGGTCTCTCAGTTAGCAGAGGCTTCTAAGTCGCCTTCTTGTTTTTAGTATATTCTTGCATGTTAGCCTTTAGAATATCCATGCCAGTGTGTAATTGAATGTAGCATTATGTATTCATTTTAATAGGAAGTATCTCTCTTTATTATGACAGAAGAGGCCCATTCAGAGCAAATATTTGGTTTAAAACAAAGCTTGCAAATTGGCAGGCATGAACCAGAAACATCTTTTATTTTATCCATATAATAATTGTTGTTGTTGTTAGGTGCCGTGGAGTCGGTATCCAACTCATAGCGACCCTCTGTACAGCAGGGGAAACACTATTGTCAGTGCTTCTCTGCTGTTCATAGGGTTTTCAATGGCAGATTGATTTTTGGGAGGGAGTTGCCAGGTCCTTCTCCCAGGCCTACAGCTTCTGGTGTTCCCAGGCGGTCTCCCATCCAGGTACTAACCAGGCCTGACCCTGCTTAGCTTCCGAGATCTGACGGGATCCAATGCCACAGGGCTATGGCTGCAGGCATATAATAATTATCTATGGATTTTAGAATTTTGAATACCTTAGCATACTATTCACACTCTCATTCACTTCTGTCTCTGTCATTTCTTGGCCAGTGTCCTTCATTTATATTTCCTGCTTGTCTCCTCTTCTCATTTGAGTTTTTAAACTCCAGAGTAAAGTCTTCATTGGCAAATGTGCCTGTGCTAGATATAATACTGCCTGTGTTGGTTACTTTTCTCATCACTGTGACATCATACCTGACTGAAACAACTTGGGAGAGCAAAGATTTATTTGGCTCATGGTTCAGAGGATCTGGGCCCATAGTGGTGAGGAGGCATGGCAGAGCAGCTGATGGCAGGGCCTGTGGTGGAGGACTCCACACCATGACATGTAGAATTAGAGGAGTTGATCAGAACCAGGAATCTAGGCAAAACCCCCCAAAGCCCACCCCCAGTGACTTATTCTGTCAGCTAGGTCTCACATCCAAAATTCCACAGCCTCCCACTACAGCACCACCACCTGGGATCTAGCATTCAAATACATGGCCTGTGGGAGTAATTTTAGATTTAAACCATGACACTGCTACCCCAGTGTCCTAATCTCCAGCACCTGTGAACATGTAGCCTTCCCTGGCATAAATGTCTTTACAGAGGCGATTGTGTAAAGGATCTGAAGATGGGGAGATTATCCTGGATTATCCTAGTGGTGTAAAGTGTTCGTAAGGGTCATTATCAGAAGGAGACCCAGGACCTAAGTCAGGAAAAAAAAAGATACCACAACAGAAGCAGATATTGGAGTGATGTGCTTTGAAGATGGAGGAAGGAGGCACAGTGAAAAAGTGCAAGTGGCCTGTAGAAATGGAAAAGAATAGGAAGCAGATTCTCCTCCAAGGTCCCACAGAAGGAATGCCCTCTTGTCAGCACTTTGGTGTTTACTGCATAAGACTACTTCAGATTTCTGAATTCCACAATGATAAAATAATAAATTTGTATTGTCTTAAGCCACTAATTTTGTGATATTTAGGTGCAATAGCAATAGGAAATATTATCTAAGATATTTAAAAACAACCATGTAACCATCATTTATACCAGCATCTTTCCCACTTGGTCTTACTGGTCATACTGATGTAGTTTTAGTAACAAAAAAAAAAAGATTGAATATAGTGAGACTCAGGAGTTTGTCTCTTTTCTAAAAATATGTGACAATAATATTTTCATTCTATCTGTTGGAGAAATAATAGCTTATAAACTAAATGTTAAGGCTACATTTTAACTCAGTTGGTAGAGTGCTGCTCTGCAGAGTCTGATGGCCTGTGTTCGATCCCTAGCATGAGAAAAGTGGAAGAAGGACCTGGCAGCCCAGTCCCAAAACAATCAGCCATTGAAAACCCTATGAGTAGTAGAGAAGCACTGACTACAGTGCGGGGTATGGCATAGTGTTGGGGAGTGTTTTATTCTGTTGTACATAGGGTTGTTATGACTTGACTTGATGGCACCTAACAACAACAACAAAGCTAAAGTTTGGTAGAGTACTGGCTTCCACAGACTTTCAACTATTATACATTTAGTACTCTCTCATGTCAGTATCTTTTTAAAATTAATCCTGTACATGCAGAAATGGGCTAAGACAAATTTTGTTCTCTTTTTATCTAAGACTGTTGATAATCACTACCTAGTTATTTACCTGCACATCCACCCTATCATCATTATGGGCAGAAAATCACTTCATTTCCTATTTTCCATCCATCTTCTTATAATTTCTTGCTCCCCCTTTCCTCAGTCTCTAACAAGGACAGTCTGTTGCCTTGCATGCTCCTCACTCCTGCATATGACAACTAAACTCATTTTGATTTGAGAGCCCCGATACAGGTTTTAAAGAGCTGTGTTTCATATTAGCAATGATAGCAATCAGGCTAAATAAAGGATATAAGTTGGCAGGTTTTATATCTTTCTTTGCCAGCATTGCCAAAGAAGGTATGTTTGCATTGATTATTTCTCCATTTCTTTCAACTGCTAACTGTGACATGTAATTTGATTTGGCATATGGCAGCAAGGCCATGAAACAACAGAGACAAATACAGTTTGGATTTTATTTCACATTTGCAGATCAACAATCACAGGCCTGGATTTCAAGGGAGACAGTGATAACAGATGTTGTCCTGGAGGATCTCCAAGTCAACCAGGTGTAATGGCTAAAAAAGAGACATGAAATAGGAGTGTAGGCTGAAGCAGCTGTTGGTGTGACTCCTGTTGTTGTTGGCTGCTAAAGAGTTTAATTTGAAATAGTCAACAGAAGGAGATGAAAACTGGGCCATATCCCACAGCCAGGTATTTAAAGCATGTAGGAAGAAGACTGCATGGATTCTGATGAACATCTATCATTTTGTTTAACTATAAGAAAAGTATGTTGAATTATCTTGGAGTTTACATAGCACAGACTCATATAATCACCACTTTTCCTATTTGGTTGACACCCAGTGAAAAACCTATAGGACAATATCCTAAACTACATGCCTCAGCCCAGTCAAGTCTGGGATGTTTCTTTGGCCAGTCTCATATTTAAAAAGATATCATGGCCACTAGGTAAGGTATCCACACTATACACTATTCCTACCTCCTGTAGAGAGTGGATTTACTGTTTATGTTTCTCATGTATAATACACAAAATGAAGATCTTTGCTATTTATGTTTCCCACCTATGAGACACAGAATAATGATCCTTCAAATATGTTCATGTGAAGTAATGTTGTGGATAGGTGCTGTCTAGTCAGTGTCCAACTCATAGTTACCTTATGTACAACAGACTAAACACTATGTTGTACTCCTCTGCTATTCAGAGTTTTCAACAGCTGACTGAGTTTTGGGAGTGGGCTGCTAGGTCCTTCTTGGAACCTTCTTCCAAGCCTATAGCAGCTAGTGTTCCAGGCGGTCCCCTATCCAAGTACAAACCAGGTCCGACCCTGCTTAGCTTCTGAGGCTACAGTGGATCAGATGCCACAGAGGTATGGCTGCAGGCTATGTGAAATATAGCACCTTACAAAAGAACCTTTGTTGATATGATTAAGTTAAGGATCTTGAAATAGAAAGATTACTTTAAACTTTAAACTATAACTTTAAACTTTAAACTATTTAAAAATAGTTTAAACTTTAAACTATCTGAATGAGCCTAATGTAATCACATTGGTCCCTATAAGTAGAAGAGGTAAAAGAAGGAAGCAAGACACAGTGAAAGAAACAACTAACAGGATGAAGAGATAGCGTAGAGATTGGGGAAAACATTTGTAATCCTTATATCTGAGGAGGAATTCATATCCAAAATATATAAGATACCAACTCTAGAGAAAGAAAACAATCCAATCAAGAAATACTTAGAGGAACTGAATAGACACATTTAAAAAAAAATTGTATGAATGGCTAATAGATACATTAAAAATATTCAGCATTACTAACCACAGTTGTTATTAAGTGCCACTGAGTCAGGTCAGATTCATAGTGACCCTATGTACAACACAAAGAAATACTCCCTGGTTCTGTGCCAGGCACATTATCTTTCTTATGGTTAAGCCCATTGTTGCAGACACTGTGTCAATCCACCTAGTTGAGCATCTTCCTGTTTGTCATTGACCTGGCACTCTCCCAAACATGATGTTCTTCTCCAGGGATTGGTCCCTCCTGACAACATGTCCAAAATATGGAAAATGTAGTCTAGCTATCTTGCTTCCAAGGAGCGCTCTGGTTGCACTTCTTCTAGGACAAAACCACTGGTTATTCTGGCAGCCCATGGTATAGTCAATATTTATCTCCAGCATCGTAATTCAAAAGTATCAATTCTTCTGTCCCTGTTATTCAGTGTTATTTTCACAAGCATATGATGCGACTGAAAATACCATGGCATGAATCAGGCACACCTTTATCTTCAATGCGACATCTTTACTTTTCAACATTTTAAAGAGGTCTTCTACAACAACTTTTCCCAGTGCAATGAGTCTTTTGAGTTCTTGACTGCTGCTTCCATGAGTGTTGATTGAAGAACCAAGTTAAGCCAAATCTTGGACAACCACAATCTTTTCTCCATTTATCATGAAGTTGGTTATTGATGCAGTTGTAAGGATGTTTGTTTTCTTGATGTTGAGGTACAATCCATACTCAAGATTATGTTCTTTGATCTTCATCAGTAAATGTTTCACATCCTCTTCAATTTCAGCAAGCAGAGTTGTGTCATCTGCATAATGCATCAACAAATGCAGGTCCCTGGGGTTTTATTCCATTCCTGTCATTAAGGTTGTCTTCACTTTGAGGAGGCACCTCTTCCCCGGTCATATTTTGAGTGCCTTCTAACCTGGGGACTCATTTTACAGCACTGTATCTGACAGTATTTCTCTACTATTCATGTTGTTGTTGTTGTTAGGTGCCGTCAAGTCGGTATCCGACTCATAGCGACCCTCTGTACAACAG
>VMDO01007125.1:38020-94265 GCA_007922755.1 Pedetes capensis | reverse complement strand
TGACTCAGGCAGGATACAGTACTTGCCTAAAGTCATATAAGAGTAAGAGGCAGCCCTAAAATTCAAGAGCAAACTGACTTTTGTTACCTCACTACTTAAACTACTTAAAGCACAAAAGCCATTGTTTGGATTTTATGTAGTCTACGCTCTCCCAAGACACCAAGCTGCCTTGATAGGTAGATCTGTCTATACATCCATCTGTCTGGTCCTCCACCCATCTATCCACCTATCCACACATATCTTCCCCTATTAAATATGACCTACAAGACTTCAGCTCTTGGCTCTTGGCCAATGAATAAAATGAGGCAGATTTGTTAGATTTGGATTCTGACACAGTATGATTGTCACACTCCTGAGATTTATGTACAACTGAATCACAAATTGAGTATCTCCTCTGGTAGGACTTTTGTTAGGTGGTAAGAGTTTTCCTCTTGTGAAAGAAATTTCCAAAAAGAATTAGTTTTACTTGTTTGTGCCTCTTTATTCTTAAAGAAAAAAGGAAAAACATGATTTTTAAGCTTTAAATATAGATTGATGAGTGTATTCTATAGTTAAAGTTCACAATGAAATTTAAAAACCCATTTGAAGTATTAAGATAACTACCTCCAATGTAATTTTAAGGATAACTCATAAAATTTAAAAATTAGGTTTCTACAAGTCATCAAAGATTGAGTTAAAAAAGTTATTTGTTTCCTTTCCCTTCTACCCTCTTCATCAGTTCTACCTGGGGGCAAATATCACTAATACGTTTTACATTGTTGGAGCAAAAACAGATTTACCTCTTTTTTTTGTTGTTGTTGTGCTCTTGTCTTTTTAGTAATCTCTACATAAGTAGGCCCCCTATGGAAAAATCAATTTTTGCTTTATTCTTGTAAGCTTGGCTTTATCTTCCTAAATATATCTTTGTTGTCAGAACTCAATCAAGCACTTTGTGCTCTCCTGTTTAAAAATCATTGCCCTATTTTTATGCTTCTGATTGTGATTATCTTTGGTTCTTTTTCTTCCTGTGTCAGAGGCACTGGAGATCTGGAAGCACCACCCACTGTCCTCTCAAATTCTGCCCCTCAGGCAAGTCAACCTAATTCAAGCTCTCTGTGAGGAGGAGAGGGGGAGAGGGACAAAGACAGCCCATCTGAGCGGTAGACTAGCCTTCCTGAAGGGGGTGGCTTGTTCTCTTTTTCACTGGGTGGAACATGGATGGCTAGGCTAACACTCGCAGTGAGGTTTCCAAGACCCCTGCACTGCAAGGTCTTTGGGATACCTGTGCTAGAAGGTTGGTCAGTATCATTTTCCAGTTTTATGCGTCTTCCTTCCTTAATGATCTTTAATTTCTCCACTGTCTCCTCTTTCAGGAATGAATCTCACTCCACATCTAGCTTTCCTTACTCACCACGGATGTTGATTTAATCAATCAAGGTAAGATTAGTTATGGAACGGTAATAAACACCCCCAATATCTCAATGGTTTAAGGATGCACTTCCTGTTGATGCTGCATATCATCTGAGGACCCAGGATGATGGAGCAGCAACCTATTTAAACACTATCAGTTACTATGCAAGCAAAAGGAGAAAAATCTGCAGACTCTTTTATTGGCAATCAAATATTCAGCCATAGGTCACAGTCTTAACCTATACAACTGAATATTCCCATCCACAAAGAGGCCAGGCAATGGAATCCTTTAATAGAGCTCTAGTTCTCCTACTCTGTGGGTGAGGAGTCAGAAATATTCAGCGAACAGCAAGGTAATAATTTCATATTTTAATTAAATAAATGGAAAATGTTGTTTTTGTTGTTAGGTACCATTGAGTCGAGTCCGACTCATAATGACCCTCATAGGGTTTTCAATGGCTGATTGTTTCGGGATTGCCTTGGGAGTGGGTTGCCACGCCCTTCTTCCATTTTTGCGATGCTGGGAATCGAACTCGGGACATCAGAGACTGCAGAGCGGCGCTCTACCAACTGAGCTAAAAATAGCAGATACTTAATTTTTTCTTCTTTGGTTTATTTCTAATATCTTTTCTAATATCTGTGGTTTATTTCTAATATCCATATCTTAATAATCTTAATTAATATATTCTGGTATCTTTCTAATTTACCATGACTTATTTTTCCTTTCTTTATAGTATCCCATTATTTTCAGTAAATATTTTGTGTCATTTTGCTCAGCAGCCTAGCTTTTTGCTACCTCAATGTCTGCTCTCATTCTTCAGCTCCAAATCTATTTTATTAGATTTCTCTGAACTCCTATAGCCTTTTCTGTCTGCATCATACAACTTAACCTTTAATTATTTGCCTACTGAGCATTCCACTTGGTTCTGCCTTTTATCAGTTGAATCAGAACAAAATTTTCTTTCCTTCACTCCAAATTGACTCTACCTCCCTATCCCCTATTTCTAAAATTGTTCCATTTTTCTCCCCAGTGCTCAGCTGCAAAGTCATTTCTCTTCAACTCCCTCTCTAATCTCTTGTTTCTCACAACTGTGCAGATACCAGAATCTTCCCCATGAAACCCATGTGTGAATGTGGATCAAATGGCATAGTGAAAGAGAGGGTATACAGCACACTCAAAATACAAGAGGACATTGTTCTCTATTCCTTCAACTATATTCATTCTCTCATTTATTTATTGATCATTCATTTATTCATGCACTTACTCAGGACCTAAGTGCTTTCTTGGAACTATGCTTGTTACTGAGGAAGCCACAAATTAAATAGACATCTCTGCTCTCTAGGAGGTTATATTCCAGTTAAAGAGATCACATATCTGTACTTCAAGGTAACTAAATATTGATGTGATTGAAACAAGGGCAGGTGCCCTGGGATATCAGAGAAGAGGACAATGATGATGTTTTTGAGTGGTCTGGAAGGCATCTGGAGGAAGTGAGAGTGAATAAGAGTAAATTATATCGTGTCCAAAATAAAGCCTCTGGAAGTTTCTCAGTATACTTCAAATAAAATTGAAACTCCTCATTAAGACCTCCTAGAACCTTCAGGATCAGACCCCTTTTTAACTTCATCTAAGACCCTCTTTCTTATTTTGGGTCTGTTTACACACTGAGCTTTTATCAGTTACTTCAAACACCAAGCTCATCCTCACTCTTGTGTATTTGGACCTGTTTCTATAGACATCCGCACAGCTAACTTGCTTTTCCATTCAAATGGCAATCCTCAGAGAGACATTCTCTAAAATATCCAATCTTAGGTTGCATCCTCCTCTCTCAGGACCCAGCTTTTCAGAACTTCTTTTCTTTTTAAAATACTTGTTGTCTGTTTGTTTGTTCATTTCATTGTTGCCTATTCCCTCTTCCTCTCTTTCTCAGGATGTGTGCTCTTTAAAGGTGACAACTTTGTTTTACACTGTAGAGAACATGGCTGATCATACTCATCTCCTGATACTGTAGAACTTGCCAGACTCTAATCTCTCTTTTAACCACTATTACCAAACCTTGTAACTGAGTCCTTTCTTGTTAATAACATTTTTGCTATACAGTGAGTATAATAGCCAGTGGAATATGGATAAAGTGCAGAGTGTTACTTCAAAGACTAGCTGATAAAAATTCCCATATAAGATGTTTTCTTCTCATTTGCTTTCTATTAAATGAATGAAACCCAACAATTTAAGAAAATACAAGTTTATGATTTGGAAAGTGCCCCAGTCCTTCCCTGAAAGACTATATATAAGGCTGCCTGATTAGGAACATCTGCCCTGAACTGTGATCAGAGCAAAAAAATAAATGTCTGCCTGTCTGTCCACCTGTCTCTCTCTTTCTCTCTCTCCCTTCCATCCCTCTGAGTGTGTATGTGTGTATGTGTGTGTGTGTGTGTGTGTGTGTGTGTTTGTGTGTTATACCTCTGAGAATTTGTTGTTTACCTTTTTTATAGCATTTCCTATTATTTACCCTAATATCCTTGATATACTTGACAACTAAATTTTCCATCATTTGGCCATGTATACTTTTCTACTTTTCAGGTATATTCTCTAATATAAACTTTTCTTTATTCTGAAAGGACAGCTTCCCTGTATCAATTCTACCTTGACATCTACCCTCTAGCATTATGCAGTGAAAGGGACATGGATCCTGTAATTAGAAAAAGCTGAGGCTGAACTCAAGCTTTGTCCCAACCTAACTATACCCATTTAGTATGGTATTTTCCTCTCTGAATACTGGCTTCATTCCTTGCACAAATGGAAGACAATAATACCTAACCCTCCACTTGGTAGTGAAAGTTTAAGATGGTGCACATGACTTCACATAGGTTAACTAATATATTTCTTTCTGTTTCTTCCAAGAAACTTCTGTCCCTTCTCTACACCTATAAAACTTCTCTGAGTCTTTACCATAAAAATTTGATCACATTAAATTTTTCCCATTTTGAACAATTTACAGAACAATCACATTTTTTCTCTCCTTTTCTTAGTAAATGATGATGAGGGCACAGAGTAATACAGCATTGGCTTTTTCCATTATGCATCCTTTACATTACTTCTGGCAACATTTTCATCAACCCACCAAGTTTATGGAACCTTATGGCTAATATGTAGTAAAACTCAAATGCATATTTGGATTATACTCCCCTATTTTTCCAACATGCTCATGAAGTTGCACTGTTTAGTTTGAGATCATACTCTCCCCTTCCTCGCTCCACATTGACCCTCCTCCCCATCCCACCTTCTGCAATATTTGCCTTCCTTTGCTAGCTCCCTCCCTCCTTCCTATTCTTTATACTGTCCCTTCTTCGCTAAGTTTAATTGTGCAACAATCACATTTTTTACTCTTGTTGTTGTTGTAGTTGTTGTTGTTAGGTTCCATCGAGTCAGTGTCTGACTTATAGTGAACTTACTTACAACAGGTGAAACAGCATTGTTAGTGCTTCTCTGCTATTCATAGGGTTTTCAATGACTGATTGTTTTTTTGGGAGTGGGTTGCCAGTTCCTTCTTCCAAGCCTACAGCACTTGGTTTTCCCAGTCGGTCTGCCATCCAAGTACTAACCAGGCCAGACTTTGCTTAGTTTCTGAAATCTGGCAGCATAGGATGCCACAGTGGTATGGCTGCAGGCAATTTTTTAAATTCTTAGGTAATAGTAAAATAAAATATTTATAGAGAAAACTATGTAAGGAAATGATCCTGTATTGTCACAGACCTAGTCATCTAATTTCCAAGTGGCTCCTAGATGGTTTGGAATAAACAAGGGAACAGTTCAGGAAACACTATTGTAGGAGCATCTCAGGATCCCTGGCACTCTTCCTTAGTCTGCTACATGAACAAATTATTTATCCTTCAACAACTGCTTTGTGTGCTATCTGTAAAGGAGAATTATAATTCTAAAGACTCATATTAGTTATGTCTGATGTTCTGCCTAATCTCTGCCTGAGATAACTGATAATTAATATGTGACTAAAGAATACATTGTTCATTTCTTCCTCTTGTTTTAATTCTGTACTGAGTAGGATAAGTAAAACAATGGCATGTCTGGATATCTGCATTCAGATCTTACAGAAAATCATCTCTACAGAGTATAATTTCACAACTTTAGAAGTTTATCATTTACACATTATATTAAGTTCCAATATAAATAAAATAATAGTAGTCAAAAATTTATTGTTGTTGTTGTTGTTGTTAGGTGCTGTGAAGTCACATCCAATTCATCGGGATACTCGTAGGGTTTTCAATGACTAATTGTCCTGGGATTGCTTGGGGAATGGATTGCTATGTCCTTCTCCTGTTTTTGGGGTACTAGGGATCAAACTCAGATCCTCAGAGAGTGCAGCACAGCATTCTACCAACTGAGCTAAACTTCAGCCAACCAAGGATAGTGTCTTTCATTTCATTCAAAATCTTACTAAATGCAAACAATCTAATTTGTTGTTAAGTGCACAACTGGTAACATTATCTCTTGATTATCTCTATTCTTGTTTTTTCTAATTAAAATACAAGAGTTATTCCTTTTCTTTCTCACCTTAAATGCAGGACACTCAGAGACAAGTTGTTTGACTAATCATGATAGATTCTCTCAGCCTTTTTTTTTTCTTAAAAATTATTCTTTGTCTCCTACCTTTTACCTTCTTTCTTCTCCTCAACATTGTTTTATTATTCAACTGTTGAATTTTTTCCTATTTAAAAAAATTAACTGTGTGTTTACCTTTTGCCATGTTGTTGTTGTTGTTAGGTGCCGTCGAGTCGGTATCCGACTCATAGCGACCCTCATAGGGTTTTCAATGGCTGACTGTTTCAGGATTGCTTTGGGAGTGGATTGCCAGGCCCTTCTCCCATTTTTGCGGTGCTGGGAATTGAACTCGGGACCTCAGAGACTGCAGTGCAGCGCTTTACCCACTGAGCTAAATCCCAGCCCCCCTTTTGCCATAGCTGCTTCAAATCCTTTGGAGACATTCCTACTTTCTCTGCTTTCTGAAGAGATGACTAAGCTACAATGAAAAAATATTTATGCTACCACACAGTTAAAATACAGAATGAGAAATGCTGCCTTTTGCAACAATAGATCATCTTTTGTACTTCAAAAATGATTTGGTGAAATTTTAGACCAAAAAGGGAAGAGGAACATTGTCACTTGAGACCACTTGGGATGCACTGAGGACAATGCTTTATAGCTCACAGTAGTTCCACTCTTAATGTAGATGATGTTAGAGCTCAAAAGAAAAATGGGGATCATATAGACCAACATCCTCATTTCCTAGGTTTTAACTATGAGAAAATAGAGTCAGTTGTGACATAAAGATAGACACACAGATCACTGGAATAGAATGAGACCACAGAAATAAATCCTATATGCAAAATAAATTGATTGTAACAAAGGGCACAAGAAAATACAATGGAGAAAAAATAGTTTTTTCAACAAATGGTGCTGAAAAAACTGGATATCTACATACAAAAAATGTTTTGAGTGCTTCCTCACTACACACACAAATACTAATTCAAAATGGATCATAGACACAAATACAAAGCTACAACTATAAATCTCTAATGGCCAAATATAGTGGTCTTTAGTTAAGTCAAGTTTTCTCAGATATGACAACAAACACAAGTAGCAAAAGAAAAAAATAAAAACTCATCAAAATGAAAAACTTTTGTGTTTTTAAAGATGCCATCAAAAGAATGAAATGCCAACTCCACAAACTGTAGAAACTCTTTTCAAATCACATATTTGATAAGGGTCTTGTATCAAGAATATATCTTAAATACTCTTCAACTCAATAATAACTAGACAACTCAATTTGAAAATACACAGAAGATCTGAATAGATATTTTCTATTAAAAGACTTACAAATGTGAAATATATACATAAGGAGGGATCCAATACCATTAGCCACCAGGGAAGTGCATACCAAATCACAAACATACCCACTAGGATTACAATAATCAAAAAATTGACAAGGAGAAATTTGGACCTTCATATACTGGTGGTAAGAATATAAATGGCTCAGTAACTTAGAAAATAGTCTAGCAGTTCCTTAAAATATATACCAAGTTACCACACAATCCAGCAATTTCGCTCCCAAGAGAACTAAAAATATATTTCATACAAAAACTGGTACATAAATGTTCATAACAGCATTATTCATCATAGCCCCAATCAGAAACAATCAAATGCCCATCAACTCATGAATGTTGTTGTTGTTGTTGTTAGGTGCCGTCGAGTCGGTATCCGACTCATAGTGACCCTCTGTACAACAGAGGAAACACTATTGTCAGTGCTTCTCTGCTGTTCATAGGGTTTTCAATGGCAGATTGATTTTTGGGAGGGGGTTGCCAGGTCCTTCTCCCAACTCATGAATAGTTAACCCAAATATGGCATATTGATACATTAGAGTATTTTTTGTCAAATAAAGAGTACTGAGACATGCTTAAAAATGGATATCACTATGCTAGATAAAAGAAACCAGTTGCATATTGAATAATTCTACTTATATGATGCATTCAGAATGGTCAAATCTACAGAGACAGAAAGTAGATAAATGGTTGTCTAATGCTGGGGTAGGGAAATTTGTGGTGAAATGGGGGAGATGCCACTAATGTGTGCAAGTTTCTTTTTGGGATGATGAAAATAAATTGTGTTGACCATTTCTCAACTTTGTGAACACAATGAAATTAACTGAATTACACATTGTGGATGATTTTATAGGAATTGTGTTATATCTGTAGATACGTACATGTATATATGTATTTATAGCCAAAAAAATCCACAGCAAACAAGAGAAATGATAGGATTTTACTCAGGGTATGTGTCAGCTTTCCATAGCCCTGGTCCAATAGCCTTCCTTTTGTGTTATATTAGCTCTTCTCTTTCTCTTTAAAATCTCTAATAACTTTGATTAGGTAATGGCATAAATCATTCAAATCCTTCCTTTTACTACTTGTTGATCACCCTTAACCATTCAGAGGCTTCATATACTTATCTGTCAAATTAGGATCACATTACCTGCCCTGTCTAACTCATGGATACGTTAGATATCACAAGGGAAGAGAAGGTATTCTGCAAAGTATAAGGTTTTAAATATGTTAGAAAGTTTTCTTCTTTTGGCTGCCACTTAATGACATACATGTCTCAAAAGAAAAATGCTTCATTCAACACATTGCAAAAAGATAGGTATTACAAGAATTTTGACCTCAGTTATAAAACATAGTGTAGTGTCTCTTAACATGTAATAGAGTTACACAAAAATGTGATACTGATTGAAGTGGTTAATTTTATGTGTCTATTTGACTTGGACAGAGGTATCCAGACATTTGGTCAAATATGTCTGTGATGTCTGTGATGATTTTTTTGGATGAGATTAACATATTATTTGGTAGACTAAGTGAAGCAGATTTCTCTCTAGTGCAGGTAAGCCTCATGCAATCAATTGAAGATTTGATTAGGACAAAAAAGACTGAATAAGAGAGAACTCTTCTTACCTGAATGCCTTGATCAGGGACATCAGTTCTTTGCTATCTTTAGACTTGAACCAAAACCTTACAGCCTGTCAATATTCAGACTGGAAGTAGATCATCAGCTTTCTTGGGTTACTAGCTTGCTGACTGCAGATTTTAGGACTTGTCCTCTTCCATACATGATTCCTCTCCTCTCCTCTCCTCTACTCTTCTCTCCTTTTTTCTTTCTTTCTTTCTTTCTTTCTTTCTTTCTTTCTTTCTTTCTGTACTTGGGGGTTGAACCTAGGGTCTCACAAATACTTTGCAAGAGTTCTACCAGTGGGCTGCACCTCCAGCCCATTTTTCATTTTTTATCTTGAGATAAGGTCTCACTAAGCTATGAAGGCTGCCTCTGGCCACAAATCTGTGGTCTTCCTGCCTCTGATTCCTAAAGTGCTGGGATTACAGGCATGCCTTACCATGCTTGACTATGTATCAGTTCTTACAAACTCTATCTCTCTGTTTCTCTCCCTGTCCTTCTCCCTCCTTCCACATCCCCACTCTCACACATACCCTATTGGTTCTGTTTTTCTGGAAAATCCTGACTAATGCAAGTTTTGGTAGTGAGATTGGTTTTGGAGTAACAGAATGGTAAGGATCAGTTTTCTCTGTTGGGTCCGGGTTTCTGGAACTGGTTCTCTATTTTTAGGAGAAATTGAGCACTGATTGTAGATGGTATTATCTGCCAGTGAAAATTTGAAAAATGTCACCATTGAATAACACATATAGCCAACCACTTATAAAAAGTAAAAATCTGGGTGATAATATGATACCATCAAACATTTTTGGCAAGGTAATGAATATAATAAGATTGGCTGGTTGTTACAAATTTTGCTAGACAAAGTGGAGAAAGAAAAAGATGAGTTCAGGGATTTAATTTGATAGCTCAATTGATGCACAAATGACCTGGAAAATTCTATGTGTGGTCTAAAGGAAACCCTTATTTCCTGTAGTCAAAGGGGTGACATTGCTGAAAATCAGACCCAGAATTCCAGCCTGTGATCAGTTGAATTATAACACAAGTAGAACTCTCAGCCTCATAGATGTCTACTGTTAATATATAGGTATTGATTGGGAAGAAATGGCACCCTGAAAGTTGGAATGGTGATATGCAGGAAGAGCCTAAGATGGATGCAGAAATTGAGCCACCCAGTATTGATGAGTCTTCTTTGTCAGTGGGTGCAGCCTCTCTATGACCTCTGTCTGGAAAGATTAACCCTACGTTTCTTGAGGAAACTCTAATGGCATCCTACAATTCTGATATGCAAGACAATACCAAGTCTCCCCAGGAACCATTTCCCATCAGGCTTCTTTGCTTCTAGACCTATAACTGAACTCAAGTGCCAGAAGCACCTAAAAGTGAGCCATAAAGTGAGACCCTGTACTACACTTTAAAAACTACTCGATTTTCTCACTTATACAGACATAAATCCAGGGAATATGTATGGGAATGGATAACAAGGTATGGGATAATGATGGAAAGAACATGAAGTTGGAACAGGATGAATTTATTGGTATGATCTCCCGAAGCAGGGATTTTGCATTTAATGTTAGTTGCAGCTTGAGGACTAAGAAAGAGATCTGTTTGGTTGGCTGAAATCTAGATCAAAAGGTGGCCCACAGTGAGCAAGTTGGAAGAGTTTAATATAGAGGAAGGGATTCAAAAACTTAGAAAGATTGGGACATTACAGTGGATTTGTCATTTAAGACCTGCTTGCCTATAGCAAGAGGGCGGAGAAGACATACCTTTCACCCATACAATAAAAAATAAATTTGTGTGGAAAACGTCAGTGTCCTCAATGAGCTCTGTGATTGTTCCTTTCTGTAGGCTGGATTTTACAGTGGGGACTGCAGTAACTGAATTAATAAACCTAAATGCAATGAAACTAATTGGATCCCACAAAGGCAGAGGCCCAAGGGCAGTACTCAACACTGAAAGGCATGTGGGCATGGTTACCATAATGGATACCAGAACTAAAGTAGCTATCAGAATAGCATGACTCATGTACACCTATGCTGGTGGCTAATTGAGCATGGTGGTCTAAACACCGTGAGATGAATAGAAAGCTTACAAAATTTTTACTTGATCTGCATAAACAGAACGGTTCTCGGGTAAGTAAACAAAAGTCTAACCTGAATCATAAAAGCAGAGAATTATATCCCTTTAATCAATTCTCAGACTTAAGCAATTTTACAGATCCAGAGCTCCTTGAATGCAGAGGAGGTCATTTCTCCTTAAGGAAGCAGCCCATATAGTATCAAAAAGTGAGATGGTTAATCTTTCTCCCAATTTTCCCCTAAGGTACCTGAACTTGTTTGCCAGAATAACTATGTATTGGAAATCAGATCTTTCAGGGACTACTGAACTGCCACTAATTCCTGAAGACTCAAAATACCACCATGTCTCTCTATATGGAGGTCAGGTGATCACAAGATTTTTAGCTCAGGTCCATTTCTGTGGGGCCTGATGGGTCCCTGGACCCATTCTGTTTTTTCCCTAGCTCTGAAATGCACAAATAGAATAGACATGCTTGCCAGCTGGCAGAATTTCCACACTGCACACTTGTTCCCTGACTTGTGGAGTGAGGACTAATATGATGGGAAAGGCCAAGCAAAAGCTGCTAGAATTGCCTCAGCTAGGAAAATAATAAACCAGAAGCAATGCTGCCTTCATGGAGGGATGGCAGAGATTAGGGCCATCATCAAGGACTTGAAAAATTCAGGGGTGGTGATTCCTCCCACAGCATCATTCGATTTGCCTATTTGGCATATGCCAAAGACAGATGGGCCTTGGAGAATGACAGTGGATTTTCATAAGCTCAACCAGGTGGTGACTCCAATTGCAGCTGTTGTACTGAATGTGTAGTACTAGATTACTTGAGAAAATAAATACATCTCCTGGTATATGGTATGCAGCTATTGATCTTGACATGCCTTTTTTCCCCCATACTCAATCAGTACCACCAGAAGCAGTCAGCTCTCAATTAGCAAGTCTAACAATATAACTTTACTGTCCTGTGTCTAGGATACCTAAGTTCTCTAGCACTATATCATAATTGGGTTCACAGGAATATTGATTATCCTTTCCTTACAAAAGATATTACACCAGTCCATTACATTGATGACATTACGCTGAATGAACCTAGTTAGCAAGAAATAGCAACCACTCTACACTTATTGGTAAGACATTTGCGTATCAGCGAGTAGAAAATAAATTTGATAAAAATTCAGGAAAATTAAACAGGTGCACATCTCTAATCCCAGCTACTCGGGAGGCTGAGGTGTGTGGGGGAGGTTGCAAATTCAAGACTGGTTGTAGTCTGCATGACTTAGTGACACCCTGTCTCAAAATAAGGTATAAAAGAAAAAGGGGCTGGTGGTGCGGTTTAGTGGTGGAATGCTTGCTTAATTATGAGGGTCCCTGGGTTCGACCCTGAGTACTGAAAAAAAAATTCAGGAAAATTCAGTGAAACATGCCAAGGTGCAGTGGTGTGGTACATGTTGAGCTCTCCTATGGGGAACAGTAAGTTGTTGCATTTGTTCCTCCCCCAACCAGAAAGAGGCACAATGCCTAATGGGCTTCTTTGGATTCTAGAAGCATTATATTTCTCATTTGAGCCTGTTACTCTGGTCCATTTACTGAGCGACCAGTAAACCTGTTAGTTTTGAGTGGGGCCCAGAACAAGAGAAGGCTCTGCAACAGGTCCAGGCTGCCACACAAGCTGTTCTGCCATTTGAGCCGCATGATCCAGCAGGTCCAAGAGTTCTTAAGTGAAGATAGGGATGCTGTTCAGAGCTTTTAGCAGGCATCTACAGATGAATCATAGTGTAAGCTCTAAGTATTTTGGAGCAAAGTCCTGGCATCTACTACAGCTAGCTATTCCACTTTTTAGAAATAGCTCTTGGCCTGTTAAAGGACTTAGCAGAGACTGAATACTTAACCACAGGCCACCAGGTTACTATGTGACCTAAGCTCTCCATCATGAATTGAACATTATCTTTCCCGCTGAGCTATACAGTTGGGTGTACACAGCAGCACTCCATTGTCAGATGAAAGTTTTTTTATATGAATCAGGCACTGAAGGTATCAGTAAGTTACATGGAGAAAAGGTACCTAAATGCCATGGTCCACACTCTATCCCAGCCTGTGTCTTTGACTTCTTGGGGGCATTCCTTAGGATAAACTGACAAAGGAAAAGCAGACATGGGCCTGGTATACAGATGATTCTGCATAATATGTAGCTCCCATCTGAAAGTGGGCAGTTTCAACACTAGAGTCCCTTTCTGGAACTTTCTTTAAGGAGAGTGGTTAAGGAAAATCCTCCCAGGGGGAAGAACTTTGAGTAGTGCACCTGGTTTTTCATTTGTTTAGAAGAAGAAATGACAGGATGGGTGATTATATACTGATTTATGGTCTGGGGCCAAAGGTTTGGCTGGATGTTTAGGGAATTAAAGTGAACATAATTGGAAAATTGGTGGCAACAAAACTTGAGGAAGGGGTGTATGGATAGATCTGTCTCAGTAGGCAAGAAACATGAAGATATTTGTGTCCCTTGTGAATGCTCAAAAGGGTGATTTTAGCAAAGGAAAATTTTAATAATTGAATGGCCAAGATAATGTGTTCTGTGTTACCAGTCGGCCTCTTTCTCTAGCCACCCTGCCATTGCCCAGTGGGATGACAAACAAAGTGACCATAACAAGGAAGGAGCTTACACCTGGCATCAGTAACATGAACTTCTGCTCATGAAGACTAGCTTGGCTATGGCCATTGCTGAGTTCTCAATCGGGCAACAGCAAAGACCAACACTGGATCCCCAACATTTCCTGAGGTGATCAGCTGGCTACCTGGGGATAGGGTGATTATATTGAATGTTCTCTCACAGAAAGAGAAACATTTGTTTTTATTGGAATAGATACTCTGGATATGGCTTTGCCTGCTCTGCATACAAAGTTTCTCTCAACACGAGCATCCTTACGAGCATCCCTGGACTGCCTTATCCACAGTCATGTTATTCCATTCCAAAATTGCTTCTAACCAAGGAACTCACTTCACAGAAAAAGAAATACGGCAATGGGCCTGATGCTCATGGGATTGATTCACTGGTGTAACCATGTTTTCTATGACCTTGGAAGAGTTGGCTTGATTAAAGTAGGGAAGGGCCTTTTGATGACTCAGTGACAGTGCCAGCACTTTGCACAGAATCAGTATCCATAACTGATTTTCCCATATTCAAGATTCACTGGCCCAGGAATCAAGGGGTAGAAATGAAAGTGGAAAACTCATTATATGTATAAATTTGAGACTTTAGGATATTTAAGTATAACATCAAATTATCAATTATGGCAAAATAAAAGAGAATATGTTTTATAGAACTATACAGTTCAATTCTAATTGAGTGTTATTTTTCTCCACTAGAAAGTATGTTTACTTGGGGAAAAGAAAATATGACAGAACTATTTGTTCTATTTCTCTGGAGAACTCTGACAAATGCATTGTTATATTGATGGATGTAAGGTTTCATTTTCTTTTTTTTTCCATTTCTTTTCCCCCCAAGTTAGAGAAACCAAGATTGATGTAAAACTAATAGTTGTCATAATTGATAATTTGATATTTATTAAAGTATCCTAAAGTCTCAAATTTATATATAAACTATGTTCACTACAGAAATACATCATTAATATTTGCTAATTAATATTTGATTTTTGTCCTTTTACCATTATCATGCACCACTTCTCCAAGACATACATCTCCTAATATCTGCTCATTATAAGAACTTATGGTGAGTTGGGATCTGATATTACTTTTGTTACCCTAAGTAAAATAATTTTGATTGTAGAAAGCTCATTTGAGGATGAGCTTAGAGAAAAGAGTGAACTATTATGTCAACTTTGAAAGACTGCAATGAGTGAAAAAAGCACGGTGGTAAACAATCTTTAGATGATTATCTATCTCTTGTGCATTGTCCTAATTTTTAAAGTTTCATTCATAGCTTAGTGATAAAGGAGTGAATAGACCTACTCTTGATTAATTTAATTTTGCAACAGGGGGCTAGAAGAATCAGATATTTGTGTGCATTATTTATTTTCTTTCTTTCTTTTTACTATAATAAGCATTTAGACCTTCAGTGATATTGATTTTTCAATTGGTTGCTGCATATAATTTTACAATTTGTTCAACTACTTATTAGACATGACACATCCTGTTGTAGGGGAAAATGTTTGGAATAGACTGATGTGAGCTGCTGAGGACAGCTCACTGATATTTTTGCTTAGATGAGCCAGCACATACAATATATTACTACTTGGAAATAAACCACTGAAGACCAGCAATAGTTTTTACCAAGTTTAAGACACCTATGGGAGGACAGTTTCTCAGTAAACAAAGCTTATACCTCAGAAAGCTATTTATTATAAGCTCTTTGGATACAGACAATGGAAATGCTTTCAGTACACATACTGTCTAGTATCTTGGAGACATCTAAGAAATTTGTCTAAAATAGACTCAGAAGTGATATTGTTGTTATATGTTGTTGCTCTTGTTGTTAGGTGCCGTCGAGTTGGTGTCCGACTCATAGTGACCCTACATACAACAGGGGAAATACTATTGTCAGTGCTTCTCTGCTGTTCATAGGTGGATTGATTTTTGGGAGTGGGACGCCGGGTCCGTTTCCCAAGCCTACAGCACCTGGTGTTCCCAGGTTGTCTCCCATCCAAGTACTAACCACGCCTGACCCTGCTTAGCTTCCGAGATCTGATGGGATCGGATGCCACAGGGCTACGGCTGCAGGCATTATTGTTATATAGGTCTTGGCAAATGTTTTAGATTAAAATGTCAGGCCAGTACCGTCAAATCAATTTGTCTTGAGAAGTGATGAAAATTTTGAAAGAACAATCAGAATTTGGGTCACGGAAATAAGCTCAAATAAATTAATATTACCAGTAAATGTGCCTGTAGCTGTCTCACCATGGTGTCTGATCCCATCAGATCTCAGAAACTAAGCAGAGTTGGGCCTGGTTAATACTTGGATGGACGACTGACCTGGTAGCCCAATCCCCAATTAGCCACTGAAAACCTTATGAATAGCAAGAAAACACAGACAATAGAGCTGGGCATGGTACACTGTTGGGTAGTGTTTTGTCTGTTGTACATAGGGTCGCTATGAGTCAGAGCTGACTGGACAGCACCTAACAACAACAACAACAAACCATCAGTGAATGTTTATGGTACTCCTAACAGTCATCAAACAACTCAGCCCCAACTTTAAGTAAAAATTTCATAGAACACACATGCACACACACATACATGGGAAGAAAATATATCTGCAAATTTTAGTAGTTATCTTGGATAGCAATATAATTTTTCTGTAGATTTTATATTTCTTTTTTTTTTAAATCTATGATAAATATGTACAACTTTTATGTTCAGAAAAACACCCTAAAATCCTGTTGTAGTATAACCATCAAAAATGCATGTCAGATCAGGAAATAAGAATCTTTATGTTGTATTTTTGAGTGCTAAATTAAAAAGTATGGCAAGGCATTTTTAGTAGTATAGGGATTAAAGCCTACTAAATATGACATGGGTCATATTTATTTCCACTTAGTTTGCTAATTCTTTCCTCCTTTTCTACTTCTCGAAGCAAAAATGGGCATTTATAATAAAATATGTCTTCCTTTGCCACTTGTAAGGGGCACAGAGCCCATCAGCTCTGTGTACAAGGCCTTTGGTTTAAACCTTGAGTACTAAAAAAAAATGTGTGAAATTCTGTGCTAAATATATAGCATATATGAGATATGTGCAGTACTTAACGTGTGCCAGTGTGTATACATAATGTACATGAGGCACGGATAATTAATGTCATTTATGTCATTAAAAGTATGAGAATACCTTGAGCAGTAGTCTAGAGTGTGATTTCTTGAGTTATCCTGGGTGGTAAAAATCCTAGCTCTTCCACCTACTATTGGGCATTGGGAAGTTTTATTAAGCTCTCTGTGTGTGCCTCTGTTTTCTTTTTGTCAAGTGAGGATTATCAAGTATTGAACTTCATAAGATTGGTGTTACAATTAAATGGCTCCATAAAGCTAAATATTTACGATGATGACTGATACACAGAAAACACGGTTTTGAAAGTTCTGTCATCTTCTGACAACTGCATTGAGATTCATACTTTTATTTCCAAGACGGAAATGTTACATTGGGACACAGGAATATAGAGCATGTATTCAATGAGTCTAGGGACAAGAATCACTGACTCAGAAAATGCTAGAAACTGAAACTCCAAGAAACTCAGGAAGAAATCAAGTGTGAGAATTTGTTGAGTGAGCACCAAAAGTTAGGCAATATTCCATTAGAAAGAGTGGTCTACAAGAAGATTTAAAAACAAAACAAAACAAACACACAAACAACCCGTCCCCAAACCAAATCAAACCAAACCAAGCCAAACCAAACCCAAACACAACAGCAACAGCAAAACAAAACAAAACAAAACAGGTAGAAAGAAAGAAAAAATGGGAATAGTAAAATTAGTTGTATAAGCAAAATACATCCTGAAGAATTTTTCTTCCTTTGTTCTACTGTCATGTTGTATTTATATAAAATAGGAGTTGCATGATTAATATTGCATGGTCTAAATAAATATTGTAAAAATATATAAAACCAATACAAAGTTCAGAATTCTTTATTCCTGTATTTTCCAGTAACCCACAATAGATCTGGGTTTGTAGTTATCATAATTAAGTTTCATTAATCACTGTGTGACAGCTAGCACAGTTGAGAGGCACGGAATTGTGAAAAATTCAAGAAACTCTCTAGAATTTATGTGAAAATCCAAGTCCTTTTGAGGGAGTCTAGCATTACAGAAGACTTAAAGTTTTAAAGTCTATGGTTCATTTTTAAGGTTCAATTTTAAGTTATTTCTCATAAAGCTTATTTCTACTTTTGTTAGACTGTGGGATAGCTGTTGGCTGTTACTAATTGTTGCATATTTGAAGTGAACTAATTAGTTTATCTTTTGAGGTAACTTTTGAAACTTTTAGTGTCAGTTTGCAGATGTGACTACTGGCAGCTTCTGTAGAAAGAAGTATGGGTCACAGATAAGCCATCTCTACATACATGGCATTATTTAATGTGTTGTATAGATTATCGTGCCTGCAGCCATAGCCCTGTGGCATCCGATCCCGTCAGATCTCGGGAGCTAAGCAGGGTCGGGCCTGGTTAGTATCTGGATGGGAGACCACCTGGGAACACCAGAAGCTGTAGGCTTGGGAGAAGGACCTGGCAACCCCCTCCCAAAAATCAATCTGCCATTGAAAACCCTGTGAACAGCAGAGAAGCACTGACAATAGTGTTTCCCCTGTTGTACAGAGGGTCGCTATGAGTCGGAGACTGACTCGACGGCACCTAACAACAACAACAACATAGATTATCGTGCCTGCAATCATAGCACTGTGGCATCTGATTCCGTGGGATCTCAGAAGCTAAGCAGGGTCGGGCCTGGTTGGTACTTGGATGGGAGACCACCTGAGAACACCAGGTGCTGTAGGCTTGGGAGATGGACCTGGCAGCCCACTCCTAAAATATCAATTTGCCATTGAAAACCTTATGAATAGCACAGAAGCACTGACAATTTTGTTTCACCTGTTGTATGCAGGGTCACTATGAGTCAGATACTGACTTGACTGGCACCTAACAACAACAACATAGATCATTGTGGGCTGGGATTTAGCTCAGTTGGTAGAGCGCCACTCTACAATCTGTGAGCCCCCAGGTTCAATTCCCAGGATTGCAAAAATGGGAGAAGGATGTGGCAATCCACTCCCAAGGTAATCCCGAAACAACCACTGAAAACCCTATGAGGGTTGCTATGAGTCAGACATGACTCAATGGCACCTAATTGTACAGAACATGCTGGAAATACTAGTCCAATCAACTTATAATTGTAGCAGTAAATTTTATTTTATTATGTGAAATTGAGGGAAATGCATGCTGTTTTTTCTTTGAGATAGGGAAGTACATAAAACAAATACAAAATCAAACTTAAACTTTTACATTTAGACATTGCTTTGCTAATAAATATCAGCATTTTCCCCTTGAAGTCATGAGAGTGTAAATATGAATGTATCCTCAAATCAGGACCTGATTTCTCTCTCTCCTTGAAAATTTTTTTAGGCAAAGGGAAGCACTGAAGAAAAAAGAGGTATCTGTATTCCTCAGTCCCTGCCCATCTACACAAACAAGAAACAATATGACAATTTTCAGAGGTGACAACTCTTGTGTTTATGGTGATGATATGAGGTAAATGGAGGGAGGTAATAGCCCCACCACAGGAATCTTGGAGCTGAAAGAGGCTGCTCAGAAAAGTACATATATGTATCTAGCAGAAGCCTTGTGTTTTCTAGACCAAATACATTATTATTTTTTTCATTGTCTCCATGAGTAATTCATATAAGAAGCCAGTTCTAATTTTGGTTTACCACATTTACAGTTCTGAAGCCAGAGAGCAAAGGAAATCAATAAAAAGGAAACATTGTAGGGGCAGACTGAATAAACTCTTACTTCACTAAAATTTTGTGACTAATTATCATCCTTCTCTCTCTCTTTTTTTTTTTTGTGGTACTGGGGGTTGAGCCCAGGGCCTTGCGCTTGCATGCTTTGCAAGCGCTGGACCACTGAGCTGCACCTTCAGCCCATTTTTTTACTTTTTGGGGCTAGGATTTAGCTCAGTTGGTAGAGCGCTGCACTGCAGTCTCTGAGGTCCTGAGTTCAATTCCCAGCACCGCAAAAATGGGAGAAGAACGTGACAATCCACTCCCAAGGTAATCCTGAAACAGTCAGCCATTGAAAACCCTGTGAGGCTTTTGAGACAGGGTCTTGCTAAATTGCACAGACTGCCTCTGGTCTTGAACTTGCAATCCTCCTGCCTCTGCCTCGCAAGTTGCTGGGATTACAGGCATGCACCACCGCGCCCGGCTACCATCCTTTTCTTTGACTCTACCATGCACAATCCTAACTGATCTTTTTACTATGTAGAAAATAAATGAAAACTTTCCACTTACAGCAGAGTCTTTTTGTTCAGTTTGCAACCAATAGTTTTAAAAGAAACTACTTTCTGTATTTTCCTCAGAAGTGTCTTAATTTTCCCTATCACACTCACAACCCAAATGTACTAAAGTCAGCAGGACCTAATGTCTAATTTACTTATATGTATGGTAAAATCCAGTGCCAAGGATCATCCATGGCCATTGCCCTGCTTCAAATATTCATGAGTCTCAGTAGTCCAAAATGCATTAAAGGTGGGAATGATGCCAACAACACACAGTCTTCCTAGTGACAAGGAGCCTTCTCAGATCAAAGGTGCAAGATGTTAAAGACTTCAAACTAAACTGTCTTTGTAAGAGACATTCACAAAAGGAATGCCAAATCCTACACCCCGCTTCACTTAGGGAACATTAATGAAATAAAGAAAAAACAGATGACCACTCTCTCTTGTGAACTCCTTTTATTGCAATTGCTTTGCTTCTCGCCTTTCTTACTACTGCAGTCCATCACAAGGGTGTTATATACTTGTGGAACAGCACGATAGTACTGGAAAACATTATTAATGCTCTCAGAGATAAAATGAATGACAACTGAGAAATTAATAGCATTTAAGCCAATATAATTTCACTAATGGATTCTGAGTGGCATGCAGAGAATAATACAAAGCAAAGTTAAAACAGAAATGAAGAGCTATAAAGCATACACATAAAGCAAACACACAGAATAATTCAAATTTTCTCTATGTCATTTGTCATCTGGCTGCATCTGCTCTTCACCTGGTGCTCCCTTCCTTGATTTTTCTGATACCCTGAAAATATTAGGCACATAGCCAATTTCATACCCAGCCATTCCGATGATCTGACCCAGCTATCAACTTGCTTTTTAAAAATACATTAAATCAAGTATCAACCCTAGGGCTCTGAACTACTTCTGACTGACAGGACCAACAGAAAGTTCCAGGCTAATTACTTCTAAGGAAGAGTTCCCAGTGCAAAGAGTTACTACTGACCTACTTTGGACTTACTGAGATGAATTATCAGGTAAGATAATTAAGGGAATATAAAGCTGTTTCTAAAATGAACTAAATACCAGAAATATTTGTTGAAATTATACATCACAATTCTCAGTTCTATCAGATAGGGTTTGATTACTTTGCAATGAGTCAATTTTATAATGTTACTCTTATTTATAAGCCATCCTTTTTCTTTATACATTCTATTTGTCAGGATATAGTTGAGAGTCTCTCTGATAGGTAAATGTATTAGAGTTAACTCTTTTCAGTTTAGCTATGAAGAGAAATAATCTTTTAAGTCCTTCCTTTCCACTTCTCTTAACTCCTATCCTATAAGCAAGGACAGCAGTCTTTTTCTTTACGTTGGTGTTTCGATTGTTTTGAAATCTATCTTAAAAAAGTATGTCTCCACTATGACAGTGAATATAGTGGGGTGTGAATCATTTATCTTGCTTAATTTTAAAAAGGTTGTAGCACTCCACTCCTGAAATAATCATCCACTGAAAACACTATGAGGGTCACTGTGAGTCAACCAGGACACGATGGCACCTAACACCACCACCACCACCATCACCACCACCACCACCAACAACAACAATTTTAACTCTCTCTTTTGGAAGCTTAATAATCCTTTCCATATTAAAGTAGGGGCTGGGATTTAGCTCAGTTGGTAGAGCGCCATTCTGCAGTCTCGGAGGCCCTGAGTTCGATTCCCAGCACCACAAAAATAGGAGAAGGACCTGGCAATCCACTCCCAAGGCAATCCTGAAACTATAAGTCATTGAAAATCCTATGAGGGTCGATATGAGTCAGACCCAACTTGAAGGCATCTAACAAGCTACAACATATTAAAGTAAGTCTGCAGCCCTACCACTGTGGCATCTAATCTTGTCAGACCTCTAGAGCTAAGCAGAGTCAGGCCTGGCTAGTACTTGGATGGGAGACTGCCTAGGAACACCAGGTGTTGTAGGCCTGGGAGAAGGACCTGGCAACTCACTCCCCAAACACCATCAGCCATTGAAAACCCTATGAACAGGAGAGAAGGACTGACAATACTGTTGTATGTAGGGTCACTATGAGTCAGACTAAATGGCACCTAACATACTGACATACTGTTGTATGTAGGGTCACTATGAGTCAGACTAAATGTCACCTAACAACAACAACATATTAAAGTAAACATCTATAACTGAAGAATCTTTTGTAGCAATGGTCTGTCATTCTTTTCTATCAAGAAAATCTGACCATTTTCTGATTTCTCAACCTTGATGCTTCCCTAAGCAGAAAAGGGCAAGAGAAAACCTTGAAATGAAATAATGGAACATACACTCTGCCTTATATTAGATTATAAGCCATCTGTTTTCTTAAAATAAAAGCATTAACTGTTATGTTATTAGTATCACAGCATATCAATGCCATCCTATAATTACAATTTTTCTCCTTTTCTTCAATTCTTCTTCTCCCTGTCATTTTTGGTTCTTCTCCATTTCCAGTGTGACTTGCTCCTAAGTCAAAAACTCATGTAATTATAAAAACATGATCAGCTGAGTGCATACTGGCTTTATAATTCTAACAAAATACTTATCTTCATCTTAGAAGCCCTTGAGTATATTTGAGGAAACAGACTTAGCCTGTGGCAAAATCTAAAACATCAATTTCCTAAGCCAGGGTTAAAGAAAGATCAGGAATTAAGTTTTCACCTTTGTGTATATACTGTAGACACAATAATAACATTATTTCTCATTGGTATTTATTTATATCTCCTTACTATTTCATAATGCAAGATTAAGGAAATTTGTATGCATAAAATTATGGTTTAGTCAGTGTCAAAGGAAAAAATAAAACAAAATACTGAGTTGTATTCTTGGTTGCCACACAGCACATGCAATATTTCATGTCTGAAAGGGGACCTGGCAGTGGATTCACACAAAATCAACAGTATATCAAAGCTTCCTTGATGCTGAAGATTCTGTTGACTAGTAGTACTATAGCCAGATCACTCCCTGATTGCTTCCTATCTTACTTTATAGCTTCTTTCATTCCATGCCTATTTAATTTCATTTGTTGCTTTATTCTTGTGTCCTTCAGCTATTTCTAATTTGCCCTTCATGGCCATAACTAAATACAATATGCTACCACACAAAGGTACTTATGTAAATGAAAATCAATGCACTCATTTCAGCACTATTCTTTATCGCTTACATTGGACATTTTAAATACATTTTATTTAAACGCTAACAACTTTTCATTATTGCCTGGGAAGGAAAGATAATGATCTTCTTGGCTCCCTGCGCCTGCAGCCTTCTAATCTTCACAGCTATGGCCACTTAGCCCCCATCTGGAGGTTCAGACTTATTCCAAATTTTGGAACTGATCTTGTCCCTAGGCTAGGGGCATACAAGATATTCTAGCCAAAAGCTAACAGTTCCAGCATCCAGTCTGCATTGCTGTTGGCTTCATTTTGACCTTGTAATTTATTTCCCACATTTAGGCAATGCTTCTCCCCACCCTTAGTAACGAAGCCTTGGCTTTCTACACTAGGTGCACTAAGTAGCTCTCCATTCAGCCTTGACTGCTTCCATACCTAATTTGTTTTCCTGATTGATACCTATTCCCTCCAGGACTGAGGCTCTGCCTTGTCCTTCTCCTTGTCCCCTTTATAATGAAACTTCTTTTTATGAACTCCAGTTGACACAGGGGGGCCCTCTAGCCAACTGCTGAACCTGTCTGATGCCACTAGCCTTGCCCATATCTCCTTGAACTGCCTTCACACCATTCGTCTGAGCTTTTGCAAGAATATCAGAAGCAACACTGCTTGCTTGGATGGTTTCCCACTGCCTGCTGTAAGCATCTCCCTTGTCACCAGCTCTAACCTGAAGGTCTTGGGGGGGGTCACTGCATAGACACTGCCTGCAATCTGGCCATCTCATTATTCTAGACATGACGGGAAAGAAATATTATTTTAATTGCATCTTTAGTTGAATTGTCATGCCGACACCCTCTAGTGTCTTTCACCTCATATCTTCGTCTTGGCCCTGCCACTTAAATACTTCAAAATTAGGTTTCCTCTTTATAAAGTATAATAACAGAATCTTTCCCCATGGTTACTTTGAATATAATGGAGAAAGAAATGTATGTAAATAATGCAGTAATAGACAGCCAATAATATTTAGCTGATAGTATCATCTCATGACTTACATCTCTGCAGTTGGAAAGTGGAACATCACCACTGAAAAATCATTTGAGAAACTAGGAGAAGCGACATTCTTTATCAAAGGGTCTATGTGCATTTTTTTAAAAGGAAAATAACTCACAATTTGAGAAGTAATGATGAACTACATATACTACCAAAGATTCTTTGAGTCAATTATTTATAATAAAGCAGCATTTCCTTAATTATTTGAGGAGTTTTAGAAAAGTACAATTTTTAAGTCCCACTTTTCTGAAATTCTCATTCATAAGTTTGTAGTGGAACTGAAGAACTGGTATGGTTGAAGAGTTCCAAATGTCATTCTGATGATCTGACATATTTGGGAACCATATGTTTATCAGCCATAACATGCTGGGATAATTTTTATTTTTATTTATTTATTGATTTATTGAGAAAAGGTCTCACTTTGTAGCCCAGGCTGGCCTCAAATTCACATTGATCCTCCTGCCTCAGCCTGCCACGTGCTAGGATTACAGGATTGGGCCATTTCCCCTGGCTCCCAGTATGTTCTTACGGAGACATATCTCTATTTACCACGAGATGGCAAAGCTAGTGTTTAGATGCCATGATGTGGCTCCCAATGGCTAGAAGTGTTTGACAGGTATGGAAATTTCACTGATATCAGCTTTTATGTACTGGCCAATTCATGTGGATTGGATGTCACAAGAGGTTAAAATTTTGATATCCATTCAAAATAATGAATATTATTACTTGTTCAAAATAACTTTATAAGAGGAGCTGAGTATTCCTTGGAGGAAAGGAGAAGCTGAACCCAGCGGAGAGCTGAGAGATCATTTTTTTGCTCAAGTGTCTTGCCAGTTCAACTCTGAGTATACACCTGCATGATCCTTACATTAAATCTCTGCAGTTACTCAGACTTACCATGTTAGAAATCATATTAGCAACTGTTAAGGTTTGAATGTCTATGCCAATTGTATGCTGAAATTCTAGCCAATGTCTATGCCAATTGCATGTTGAAACTCTCTTCATGGTATTAGGAGAGAAAGTACTTTGGGAGGTTGGTAAGTCCTGGAGACTGTGCCCTCATGGATGGGATTTGTACCCTTTTAAAAGAAGCCCAGAGAAATTCTTTGCTCCTTCCACCATGTTAGGGTACAATGAGATGAAGGCTTTCTCTAAGAAGCAGGTCCTTGGTGGACATTAAATCTGCTGAGGCCTGGAACCTGAATGCACTAGCATCCAGAAGGGTGAGAAATAAGCTTCTGTACTCCATATATGGTATTTTGTATAGCAGACTGAACAGACTCACATGGCAACCATTGTTTCTTGATGGTATTTCTGAGATTTCCTAGTAAATATGATTTTTCCCTCTGTATGCTAACATTGAGCATTTTGAGGGGCCTCAGAAAAACAACAGTGGTATTTTAGTGTATCTTATCAACTAATGCCCTGGAAAACTGCCTGACTAGCCCTCTTCCTACTCCAGCTCCAGAAATTCCTTGCAGCTATTGCTGCTCTGTGCTGAGATACTGGGTTTGATACCCAGAACCATAAAATGGGAAATGGAAGTGGCAATCCACTACCGAAGCAATCCTGAAACAATCAGCCATTGAAAACCCTATGAATAGCAGAGAAGCACTGATGTAGTGCCAGGCATGGCACAGTAGCCCTGATAGTGCCCGAAGTGGCACGGTATCAGGGAGTGTTTCAATCTATTGTACATAGGGTTGTTATGAGTCTGGCTTGACTCAAGGGCACCTAACAACAACAACATTATGGCACTCATTTTTTCCCCCTTAGGAACTCAGAAGAAAGTAAAAATGTCGACATTTTTGAAGAACAGCTGATGAATAAAAAGAAATTAATCACTGACACTATTTTGTTTAAAAGACTAAAAGCATCTTACCAGACATCCTCAGCATCTTCATCACATTCTGCACCAAACTGGCAAATGTCACAAGTGGATGTCTCCTTTTGACTGGTTTCTCCAGAGCCTTCATGGACTGTAGGTCAGAAAAATGTAAACAAAGGGAATGTAGGTAAGTGTGCCTAATCTCAACAACTCAGAGAACATTGCAAATTAAAGCTTCTACTTCCCAATGGGGGCTGGGACTTAGCTCAGTTGGTAGAGTGCTGCGCTGCAGTCGCTGAGGTCCTGAGTTCAATTCCCAGCACCGCAAAAATGGAAGAAGGACCTGGCAATCCACTCCCAAGGTAATCCCGAAACAATCAGCTACTGAAAACCCTATGAGGGTCGCTATGAGTCGGATACTGACTTGATGGCACCTAACAACAACAACAACTTCCCAATGGGCATGTTTGCTTCTGGGGCTTCCTAAGAATGTCATACTCAATTTACTTTAAGGATGATAACTCTAAAAATACTATGCCACCCATTGGTACAAAGTGAACACTTCTGTTTTTTACAAGTAATAACAGCAACAACCAAGAGAATATACTAAATTCATGAAAATTGCTTGACTAAAAGACCATGTGAAAGAGTTATTTAATTAAAATATATTTAGGATGTTACCTCCACAGAGGAAAAATCTAATGTCTATTTTATAAAAGCTACTTAGCATTTTATTGTTACGAAATTTTAGGTTTTTTTAATTCAAAGAAGGTTTTAATGTATAATTAAAAAAAATTAGCTAGATAGCTTCATCTTACTAGATATGTACATTTCCCCCCTCAAACTGTTAAGTACTTACAAGGAAAAGCATGTTAGTCATAAGTCTTTAGAAAACAACTTTGTTTTCAAGTAATTTCTTGAAACTCATATAAATATTGCACAAAGATACTCATAATGGTTTTCTCTGAGGATTATAAATATAGATTTCATTTAAAAAAATATATTCAGCTACTGATGATGATTGACATCAGCATTCTATCTCTAGAGTATAGGTATAAAATAGGTAAAATATAGCCTAATTATAAAATTTACCTTTCAAGATCAAGACACAATGATGTAAATTGAGAAAAAAATTTCTAGTATTTTGAGCAACGAATGAATGATAGTTTTTAGGTGATGGGTCATTAATTACCCAATTAAAATATGCTATTGTTGTTGTTAGGTGCCGTTGACTTGGTGTCTGACTCATGGCAACCCTATGTACAACAGATACAATACTATTGACGTGCTTCTCTGATATTCACAGGGTTTTCACTGGGTAAAAGTTTTGGGGGAGTGGGTTGTCGGGTCCTTTTCCCAAGCCTTTAGCTCCTGGTGTTCCTAGGCAATCTCCCATCCAAATATTAACCAGGTCCTACCCCTGCTTAGCTTCTGAGATCTGAAGGGGTTCTGACAGCACAGTGGTACGGATTCAGGCTAATTAAAATATATACAGTTGAAAAAAACTAGCTTTACTTCAAAATGAAAAATTGCAACAGCCTAACTACAAAAATAATCAGACTCTGTAGACAGACCATATGCTTTAAAGCAGATGTTCAAAAACCAAGACTGTCTTTAAAGAGAGCACTTCTGCAAAAAGATCACATATTTTTAATAGAAAAGGAACATAAGCAATTCCTGTCTTTATGAACTCTAATAAAACTCTTTAATAATAATACTAATTTATTAACATGAAAACACTTTAATAATGATACTAACGTATGAACCCTGAACCTGTTAAATCCAATTTTGTTTTAACATGATATTTTACAATCATTTCTTAAGTAATAAGAAGAAAGTTTTTAATATTTACAAAAGCAAAACTCTTCCTAGATTTTAATTTGTTGCTGTGTTGATGGGTAATTTGATCTATAAAAAAAAAAACCCCACAAAGACATTTTTAGGATAATTGTCTGTTTTACAGTTCTTCCAGGAAAGGTAGAGATTTATCTTTCCAAAAAAACCCCCAAATTTTTTACTATGCTTGATGATACTAACTTTTGTTTAGGTTGTGAATTACATAGGTCAGATCAATTTCAATCGCAAGAGTACTGATGGCATAGTTTCATTTTGTTTCCCTGTCCTTTCCTTTCCTTCCTTCCTTCCTCCCTCCTTCCTTCCTTCCTTCTGTCTGACCTTCCTTCCTTCCTTTCCTTTCCTTTTTCCCTTTTTGGCTTGAACCTGGGGCCTTGTTCATACTTTGCAAGCTCTCTATCACTGAGCAACAGCACTTCCAGCCCTTTGTAAATTTTTTATGTTGAGACTGCCTCTTGCTAAGATACAGAGGCTCTCTCTGTTCTGGAACTTGCAATATTGTCTCAACCTCTGAGCTGATGGAATTACAGGCGTGCACCACTAGACCCAGCTTGATGGCACAGTTTTTGATTTGGATATGTTGTTGTTGTTGTTGTTGTTGTTGTTGTTGTTGTTAAAGTATTCCTTCCCAAAAAGAAGATGGAATTTTAGACTATGATAAAAGAGGCAGCACTTATTATCCACTCTCTTATTCTAATACAGGCAAGACCATTAGAGTGGACCACTGGGACAAGAGGGAAGCTGGGGCTTTATCTCATGGGAGACTGCACAGCTGAGGCTGGCCTCTTTATTACTTTATTATTAATGCAACACAGAAGCTGCTAATGGGAGAGAGCCTTTTAGTGTTAGCAAGATTAGCAACTTTCAGGCTGAAACCTCCCACCACACAGGAAACACACTATAGCAATGGAAAGTCCTTGATGACCAGTGATAGCCACTTAGAGGCAGCCCATTTTCTTCAGCATCTGAGATGCTTGGTTAGGGATCTACTGGAACTAATCCAGGGATGAATTTTGCAAATTTAGCAGGATTAATAATAATATTTCTGCCAATGTGACATTACATTTCTATAAAAAGACAGTTACGGGTAGAGTGAAGATGTCTGAAAATTTTCCCATCAGGAGAACTAAATTTGGAAGAAGTGGTAGCAATAGCCCCATCAATAAATATTCTGGGAATAAAATGCCTCTATATGACGTCATTGGTGCTGGGGTTTAGCTCAGTTGGTAGAGTGCTAGCTCTGTGAACTCTGAGGCTCTGAGTTTGATCCCCAGCACTGCAAAAGTAGAAAAAGGACCTGGCAGCCCAATCCTGAAACAATTAGCTATTGAAAATCCATGAATGGCAGAGAAGCACTGACATAGTGCTAGGCATGGCACAGTGTTGGGGAGTGTTTCCTTGTGTTGCACATATGAGTTGGCTCCAACTTAATGGCACCTATCAACAAACAACAACAGATGAAGTTAGGCTGGGCGTGGTGGCGCATGCCTGTAATCCCAGGGCTGGGGAGGCAGAAGCGGGAGGATCACAAGTTTGTGACCAGAGGCAGTCTGCATAACTTAGCGAGACCCTGTCTCAAAAAAAAGTAAAAAAAAAAAAAAAAAGTGGGCTGGGGGTGCAGCTTTGCAGTCCAGTACTTGCAAAGCATGCAGGCACGAGGCCCTGGGTTCAACCCCCAGTACCACAAAAAACAAACAAACAAACAAACAAAAAACAGATGAAGTTATACACAATGAAAAATAAAATCTTTCCATATTACCTGAAGCACTTTACAATGTACAAAACATTAAATGAGTGCAGTTTCCATTTAACCCTATAAGCCAATGGTTCTGAAACAGTATCCAGTTCAGAAGTTTGCAGATTTTGTTTGTTCACTTTATTTACTTTTTTTTTTAAATGTAACCATCCTGGGGTATCTTTAGAAATTCTGAATTAATGGCTTCATTTGGGGCTTGGATATGAATATTCTCTAAACCACCCCATCCCTGAGTAAGAATCTCTGCCTGAAGCAATACACAGAAGATTCCATCAGTCCGAGGCACTCTTCTCACGCATTGTCTAGCACAAGGCTTCTGACACTGTAAATGCACACGAAGCATCTCGAGGTTCCGTGAAAAGGCGGTCTGATTCAGTAGGTGTGAGGAGCAGCCTCAGCTTCTGCATGTCTTAGAAGCCTCCAGATTTTGCTGCTGCTGCTGGTTCACAGACCACATCTTGAGAAGAAAGGACAGCACTGTGTTTTTCAAATCATAGTTCACAACCCACTAGTGGGCAATGAAACTAGTAGGTCATGACCTTTATTTTTATAAACATGAAACATACTATACTCAGCTAGAAAATATCCAAGTGCACCTTATTTAGCAGGAAGAGGCTTTATTATGTATCAGTGTTTTAGCCATACATATGTATATAGATAGAAGGCTAGAATGTAAATTGCAATACTTATTAAAGGTCACAGTCACAGGAGCTTGCAAATTACTGAGTTAGCACATATTATAAGCTTTGTAAACATGTGTTGAATTGGACAGTTTCTTTTTTTGTCTTCTTTTATACATTACCAGAAACAGAAGGGGAAGAGGATCAGTGATTATTTGCATTCATATACTGATTATATGGGAATAGCATCCATTTATCCTAAAGTACTATCTTAACCATGAATTTGCACATTGAGCCCTTTATTTTGAGTTGGAAGTGAAAGGATTCCTTCTATTTTTATAGCAACAGGTTTTAGCAAGTGACTGAAGGAAGTGTGCTGAGCAAGGAAGGTGGAACTCCTGCTCTTCTACAGTACAAACCAATTTATTCCTTTTACAAAGATTTGGAATTGAAGGGTTATAATAAATGATCAAATTATGCCTTTCTCTAATCTCTCTATCCTAGTAGTTTCATCTGAAGGTTAATGAAGTTCCTTTATCTCACTTTGTTCTGGCACAGTACAGGTATTCAGGCAGGTCCTACATATCGACACACGTGCTGAGTCCAGTTCTGTCTCCTTTGTTACTATACCTACCTCCTATAATATTCTTAATCTATTTCTGAAATACAATGTTCAAATACACGTGATTCAATGTCATTCATTTTGTTAAGAACTGAGTTCAAACTGACATTCCATCAAATACTTTTACGGCTACTTTTCAGTTTTGAGGAATGTGTATCAAGGCACAGAGAACAATAGTTCGTTTCAGATCCTTCAGAAGCAATATCCCTACCGCTATAACAACAACAACCCTGTCTATACATAGGTAGATCTGCTCTCTATCACCACAGATTAAACTATTCTAGAATATCACATTAATGAAATCATTTAACACATAACTTTTGTGTTGATGTTCTTTCACTCAGAATAATTTTGAGATTCAACTAGGTGCATATATGAGTAGCTTCAATATTTGTATTGTTTAATATTCCAATCCCCCACACGTGTGTCAGTTTGCCACACTGTGGGGGCTTGTGTGTTGCGATGAGGCTGAGAGCTCTGCCACTGGTACCTCGGAAATGAGCAAGGTTACCCATGGTGGACAGGTTTTCAGCTGAGCTTCCAGACTAAGACAGACTAGGGAGTAGGACCTGGCGAGCCACTCCCGAAACTACTAGCCATTGAAAACCCTATGGATAGCAAAGAAACACTGTCAGATATGGTGCCAGAAAATGAGCCCCCCAGGTTGGAAGGCACTCAAAAGACCACTGGGGAAGAGTTACCTCCTCAAAGTAGAGTCTACTGTGATAACGGAAATAGAGTAAAGCCCCAGGGACCTCCATATGCTAATGTGGCACTACTCAAAATGAGGAGAAACAACTGTAAACATCCATTAATGATTGGAACATGGAATGTACCCAGTATGAATCTAGGAAAATTAGAAATTGTTAAAAGAGAAATGGAGTGCATAAACATTGACGTTCTATGCATCAGTGAGCTAAAATGGACCGGCATAGGCCATTTTGAGTCAGACTATCATATGGTTGACTATGCTGGGAATGATAAACTAAAGAGAAATGGGGTTGCATTCATCATCAAAAAAGACATTTCAAGATCTGTCACGAAATACAATGTTGTCAGTGATAGAATAATATCCATACGCCTACAAGGAAGGCCAGATAATATGACTATTATTCAAATTTAGGCACCCACCACCAAGGCCACAAATGAAGAAAGGGAAGACTTCTATCAGCTTCTGCAATCTGAAATAGATCAAACATGCAGTCAAGACATATTGATAATCACTGGTGACTGGTATGTAAAGGTTGGAAACAAACAAGAAGGCTCGGTAGTTGGAAAATATGGTCTTGGTGACAGAAACGAAGCTGGAGATCGCATGATAGAATTTTGTCAGACCAATGACCTTTTCATTGCAAATACATTTTTTCAACATCATAAATGGAGACTATACACATGGACTTCACCAGATGGAACATACAGGAATCAAATTGACTACATATGTGGAAACAGACGATGGAAAAGCTCTGTACAAAATGTCAAAACAAGACCAGGTGCTGACTGTGGATCAGACCATCAACTTCTCATATGCAAGTTCAAACTGAAGCTGAAGAAAATTAGAACAAGTATACAAGAGCCATGGTATGACCTTGAGTCTATCCCACCTGAGTTCAGAGACCACCTCAAAAATAGGTTTAATGCATTAGACACAAATGACAGGAGACCAGAAGAGTTGTGGCATGACATAAAAGATATCATTCAAGAAGGAAGCAAAAAGTTCTTAAAAAGACAAGAAAAAAAGAAAAGACCAAATTACACGTCAAAAGAGACACTGGACCTTGCCCTCTAATGTCTAGCAGCTAAAGCAAAAGGAAGAAATGAGGAAGTTAAGGAACTAAACAGAAGATTTCAGAAGGCAGCTCGAGAAGACAAAAACAAATACTATAATGACATGTGCAAGGAGCTGGGGCCAAAAATCAAAAGGGAAGAACACACTCTGTGTTTCTCAAGATTAAGGAAGTGAAGAAAAAATTCAAGCCTCGAGTGGCAGTAGTGAAAGCTTCTACAGGGAAAATATTCAATGATGCAGGAAACATCAAAAGAAGATGGGAAGAATACACAGAGTCATTATACAAGAAAGAGTTGGTAGATGACCAACCATTCCAAGAGGTTGCATATGAAGAGGAACCAATGGTGTTGAAGGACAAAGTGGAAGCTGCCTTGAAAGAACTGGTGAAACACAAGGCTCCAGGAATTGATGGGATACCAATAGAGATGTTGCAACAAACAGATGCAGCACTGGAGGTGTTAATATGTTTATGCCAACAGATTTGGAAAACAGCTACTTGGCCAACTGACTGGAAGAGATACATATTTGTGCCTATTCCCAAAAAAGGGGATCCAACTGAATGTGCAAACTATTGGACAATATCATTAATATCACACACAAGCAAAATTCTACTAAACATCATTCAGAAGCGACTGCAGCAGTATATAGATAGGGAATTACTAGAAAATCAAGTGGGATTCAGAAGAGGGTGGGCAACCAGGGACATCATTGCTGATGTCAGGTGGATATTACCTGAAAACAGAGAATATCAGAAAGATGTCCATCTATGTTTTATTGACTATGCAAAGGCACTTGATTGTGTGGATCATAACAAACTATGGGTAACATTTCGGAAAATGGGAGTACCAGAACACCTAATTGTGCTCATGAGAAATCTGTACATGAACCAGGAGGCAGTTGTTCCAATAGAACAAGGAAACACTGAGTGGTTTAAAGTTGAGAAAGGTGTGCGTCAGGGCTGTATACTTTTAACCTATCTCTTCAATTTATACGCTGAGCAAATAATCTGAGAAGCTGGACTTTATGAGGAAGAACATGGCATAAAGATTGGAGCAAGACTCATTAACAACCTGCATTATGCAGATGACACAACTCTGCTTGCTGAAAGTGAAGAGAATTTAAAACATTTACTGATGAAGATCAAAGATCATAGCCTTCAATATGGGTTACGAGTAAACATCAACAAAATAACAATCCTTATGATTGGGTCAGCATGCAACTTCACAATAAATGGAGAAAAGTTTGAGGTTGTCCAAGATTTTGCTCTGCTTGGCTCTATAATCAACACCTGTGGAAGCAGCAGTCAAGAAATCAAAAGACACATTGCTCTAGGAAAAGCTGTGGCAAAAGATCTCTAGAGTATTGAAAAGTAAAGATGTCACACTGAAGACGAAGGTGCATCTGACTCACGCCATGGTATTTTCAGTCGCATCATATGGTTGTGAAAGCTGGACATTGAGCAAGGGAGACAGAAAAAGAATTGATGCTTTTGAATGGTGGTGCTGGAGACGTCTATTGAATATACCATGAACTGCCAAAAGAACCAACAAATCTGTCCTAGAAGAAGTACAACCCGAGGGCTCCTTGGAAGCAAGAATGGCCAGACTGCGTCTTACATATTTCGGACATGCATTCAGGAGAGATCAATCCCTGGAGAAGGACATCATGTTTGGGAGAGTGGCAGATCAACGCAAAAGAGGAAAACCCTCCACCAGATGGATTGACATAGTGTCTGCAAGAATGGTCTTAAACATAAATAAGATTGTTTGCCTGACACAGAATTGGCAAGTGTTTCGATCTGCTGTACATAGGGTCGCTATGAGTCGGACTAGACTAGACGGCACCTAACAACAACAACAATATTCCACTGAACACTATTTTTGTTGTTAGGTGCTGTCGAGTCGGTATCTGACTGATAGCGACCCTCATAGGGTTTTCAATGGCAGACTGTTTCGGGATTGCCTTGGGAGTGGATTGCCAGGTCCTTCTCCCATTTTTGCTGTGGTGGGAACTGAACTCGGGACCTCAGAGACTACAGTGCAGCGCTCTACCAACTGAGCTAAATCCTAGCCCCATGAATTCTATACCACAGGTTATTTATCTATTCGGTTCAAAGACAGGTTGTTTCCAGTTATTGGCTAGAAGTTATAATTGGTTTGGGGTGTTGCTCAGTAGTTCACTGGTAGAGTGTATGCCTATATGCACAATACCCTGGGTGTGATCTCCAGCATGCAACACACACACACACACACACACACACGAGAAAAAAGAAAGAAAGAAATTAGAATTGGGTATTTATGAACAAAATTGCTATAAATATTCTTATAAAAGACTTTTTGTATACATCTATGTATACTTTTGCCTGCAGCCATATCACTGTGGTGGCCAATCTTGGAAGCTAAGCAGAATGGGGTCTAGTTAGTACTTGGATGGGAGACAACCTGGGAACACCAGGTGCTGTAGGCTTGGGAGAAGATCCCACTCCCCCAAAACTATCAACCATTGAAAACCCTTAAATATCAGAGAAGCACTAACAATACTGTTTCGCTTATTGTACATAGGGTTGTTATGAGTTGGATACTGACTCAAAGGCACCCAATGACAATACGTATACTTTAATTTTTTATTTATCTTGGATATCTACATAGCAGTAGTAGAATTACTGTGTGTCAAGATAAAAATTATTGTTGCTGGTGGTATTTTTACTTGTATTCTTCAGTTTCAAGTATTTTAAATATATTTTGGATAAACACTTTTTGCTAGATATATGTTTTGTAATTATCGTAGCTTATTTTCTTCACAGTATTATTGTTTCAATGAGCAGAAGTTTTTATTTTGATGATGTAATTTTTTTCCTTTATGATTTTTATTTGTATTTCACTTCTAGGATATTTTCTACTCAAAGGTCTTGAAGATATTCTACATTTTCAAGTCTTTATTTTTATAAATTTTTAAATTTTGCTTTACTCCGATACTTCTGATCTAGGGCTGGGATTTAGCTCAGTTGGTAGAGTGCTGCTCTGCAATGTCTGAGGTCCGGAGTTTGATTTCCATCACCAAAAAATGGGAGAAGGATGTGGCAATCCACTCCTGAGGCAATCCTGTAACAATCAGCCATTGGGAACCCTGTGAGGGTCACTATGAGTCAGATACGACTCGATGGCACCTAACAATAACAACAACTTATGATTTATCTCAAATTATATTTTGTGTTTGATGTGAAGACAGGGAATCTTTTCATTTTTTCCAAATGTGATTTTTCTCTCCTGATATCTGAATGTGGCAAGATGCATTGATTTTTCACATGTTACACCAACTTTGCATTCTTGGGAAAAATCAAACCTGATTTGGTACATTAAATTTTAAATATATTGTTGGATTTTTTTTGCTACTATTTTGTTAAGCATTTTTGTATCTCTGTGCAGGAGACATTCTAGGTGTAACTTTCTTTTTCTTGTATTATAAATGCCTAATTTCTGTCTTACAATTAAAGCAATCCCACTTCCTCTACTTTCTGAAAGAGTTGGCACAGGATGAGAATTTTTTCTTAATATATTTATGATAACTCATCAGTGAAGTGATCTGGTTCCAGGATTTTTTTTTAATTATAAATTTGAGTTTTAATATGAAAGTATTCAGTTATCCTATTTTATTGATATATGTTCTTATTTTTATCACCTCTTTTGGGCCATATATTTATGATTCAATTTATTATTTTCAAGTTTACTGAAATGGAAGCAGAAACTCTTCACTTTATACCATCCTATTTTCCAATATTTATATTTAAATTTATAAATTTCCTTGCAAAGATTGCTTTAGTTGTATCCCACAAATCTTGCTATCATGTGTTTTCATGTATTTCTGTTCAAAGATATGTACTGTAATATCCTTGGGGATTTACTTTCTAAATCATGAATTGGTGGGTGTTGTGTTTCTCAATTTCCAAGTATTTAGGCATTTTCAAAGGTTTATTATTTGTATTCCCTTTTAATTTATTAAATTCAATAACTTAATTTGTCATGGCTATGGAATACAGTTTCATTTAAATCCTTTGAAGTTTTTTGAAAATTGTTTTATGGCCTAAAATATGATCAATTTTAAAAATTTCAGGTGCAACTTAGAAATTATAAGTTGCTCCTTAGAAATTTTAACTTGCTCTGTGGAGAGTAATTCTCCACTAATGTTAATTAGCTTAATGGATGGTTAATGTTGTTCAAATTATCAATAACTATGCTGGTTTTTCTTGTTTATCTATTACAGAGAAAAAAGTGTTAAAATCTATATTAGTGAAAAGAAATTTGTTTCTAGTTCATTTTTGTTTTGTTAATTTTTGTCTTATATTTGGAAGCTCTGATATTATATATATAAACTTTTACTAGTCTATGTTTTATGAAATGCCCTTTTGAGTCTCTGACTCTATTCACTTTCAAGTCTAATTTATTTTGATATTAAGATCACCTGCTTCTTTTTGCTTTATGTTTCCCCTTTATTTTTAACCTTTGTTTCCTTATATTTAAAATGTATTTTTTATAAACAAATTATAGTTGGATCTTGCTATTTTATCCAGTCTTAATACATCTGCATTAAATCAGTGTTTAATCCATAATTTACTCTAAATTAATTTTTGCTATGTTTGGTTTCAAGCCTACCAATTTGATATTTGATTCATATATATCTCATCTCCTGTGTTCCTCTTTTCCATTTTCTGCTTTTTCCTTGTCAGTCAAATATTCTTTTTTTTTTTTTATCTTGTCTAATGATTTTTGAGGGGGGAGGTTGTATTTCTTTGTGTTATATTTTTATTGCTTATGATACACATCTTTAAATTATCTTAATCTTTTACTCATTTAAATTTTAATGATCTCATGAAAATATATTCCTTTGTTTTCCAGAGCTGGGGATGGAACCCAAAGCCTCATACATGCCAGTCAGGTGCTCAACCATGGAGCTATATCCCAGGCCTGAAAATATATTTCTAATGATTATCTCCAAAACTTTGGATTCTCATCATTATACATTTATTTCTACTTACACTGTAAAACCAATATATCCTTTTAAAATTATTTTTACTTTAAGTAGCCATCCTACTCTTTTGTAGTAATTTCAAAAGCAAAATGCCAGAAATTTCAAGACTAAGCCATGTGCCAATTATTGCTAATTATTCAACTTCTGATCTATATTTTCTCTAACCTTTTAAGATTTACCTATTACGCCACATTCTCCATAGAAAACATGCTTGGCATGTCATGTAGACTGTATTACTTTCCCATGCTTTTTCCTCTTTTTCTAACAAAAGTTTGTATGTAGCTTGCAGGTCCATGATGTCACAACTTGGCCTTATAACATGATTCACCATTGAAATGTGAGTGGAATTGAGAGTTCTGAACAAAAGTTATGAAAAAACCATCAGTGGATTTGTACTTTCTTGCTCTGTCTGTATAAAAAAGACACATTCTAAAATATGGGCTGTTCTTTCAACCAGTTCCAGAATGAGATGATATATGGAATAGCTCCAGTTGACTCCAGCTATAGGAACAAGAAATACTCATTGATGCTGTAAGCTTTTGAGATTTTGAGGTCATTTGTAACTGTAGCTTTTCCTAGTGAAAGCTGACTAATAAAACATGGGTCAATATTATTCTAAGAAAATTCTAAGAATTTTCTAAGAAATTCTAAGAAATTCTAAGAAATTCTAAGAAAACAAGTATTTTCACATCATTTTTCATATTTCAGATTTTGCTTGCTTTACTTATCCCCAAGACCCTACATATGTTCTTAATTTTCTCCAAATCTGTGACTAAGCCTTTTATTTCCTTTCTATGTCAGCATATACTCTACAATGGTTAAATCATCTCTTTTCTATTATATTTTTATTTTCTCCTGAAATAATACTATCTTTCCTAGTCTATGTATGGTTTCCATTTTCTCCTCCAAGTGGCTTAAGTGCATCTACTTGACTAACATGAAAGATGTGTCATTTATATTAAGAATATAATAAACACTAAATACAGTGTAAATATGTATAAATAGAAACCTCCACATGCATCTAGTTGGAAGTAAAGTAAGTGGTCCCTGAAACTATCATATTATATAAACAAAGAGAATGAGATTTCCAGATTTAAAATGTGGCCCACAGATTGTTTCTGTACCCATTTAATTACAAAGCTGAGAAAAAAAATATTTACACAAATTTTATGCAAACAATAATCTGAATTTTTTTGAAAATCAGAATGCATTTTTTCCTGCTTCTATTTTATAGTCAATATCAATTTAGTGATCAGTGTTCCTTAAATAGATTTGGTGGTAAAATAATTCTTGGCTGACTATCCCTTTTTTCCTACTTTTTTACCTATGTGAAGAATTGATCAATGATACCATTATATATTATTACTTTTTATATTATATATATTTTATTTATAATATATATAATATTTATATATAATATTTATGATACATATAATATATAATATATAATTATATATAACATATAAACATATATTATATATATATCATTGATCAATTCTTCAAATATATACTTTATCAAAAATGAGCAGCAATTTTTATATTTGAATAACTTGCATAAATTACTATCTTGTTATCATCACAAAGCTGAACTGTGTGATTACCTTTCTATGAATAACATATTCCACTTAAAGAATGGAAAGAAAATTTTAAATAAAAACTCTCTATTCCTTCTTTAATTTGTACAACTTGCTTATTTTGCATCCTGTATACTAGTTTCTCTCTCATATGCATCTCCTGCATGTAAGTTGTATTTAAATATTAGACACTGTGGACAGTTCCAAGAAGCCTAGAAAATTCTAAGCTGTTGTTTTTGAACCATTCTCATGCTATCTTTCACATTTTTTGACTTTTATCTAGAAACTACAGTAACCTTAAATAACAACAATAATAAAACACTTTACTTTTTCTTATAGTATAATGTGAAGATATTTGCCATATGAATAGTAATTATATTGTTGTACATACTATTGAAATGCTAAGGTAAGAGAAATAGCATATTGGTTTACTACTTATAAAACTAACATAGTTTAATACTATGTATGTTGTTGTTGTTGTTGTGTGCCGTCGAGTCGGTATCCGACTCATAGCGACCCTCATAGGGTTTTCAATGGCTGACTGTTTTGGGATTGCCTTGGGAGTGGATTGCCAGACCCTTCTCCCAACTATGTATGTATCTATGTCATAATGCAGCAACATATATTCAGATTTTAGGGAGGAAATCCATTATCTTTGCTTTCTTTGAATTAAAAGAAGTATAACCCTACTGATAATTTTTAATTGACTTAAATGCCAAAAACTAAAGGAAGGCTGACTTTAAACTTGCAACTGACAGTTTAAAATTGTAAAAACCACTTGAAAAGCCCAAGAACCAAGTTTATGAATGAGCAAATGTAATTTCATATTAAACACTTTGAAAGAACAGATCATTACAGAAAACTTAGTTCTTCATAATTAAACTAGTTTGCTAGAGCTTGACAAAGCTTCTTTAGAAACCATGTGTAATTTATCTTCTACACAACAATGAAAAATAATTTAAGAGATTAATACAAAGCTACTATGTTGAGGCACAATTCTACTGTCATCATTTAAGCCTGACTGATTTTACTTAGCTGAAGAAACTCAGTTCATTAAAAAAAGGAAGAAAGGGAGAGATGAAGTCAAGAGAGAGGGAAGTGAAGAAAAGAAGAAAGGAAGGGAGGAAGGAAAACAGCTTGATATCATGCATAGCAGGATTCACATAGAGCAAGTTGCTATGTCAGACTTCATGAAATGATATCACATCAATTATATGATAATTATAAGCAAAAATAGTCTTATTATTTGAAGCATAATTAATTTGAACCATTTTATGCATATTCATATACATAATTTTGAATTTTTTTCCTTGTTGAATCTCTGCAAGATTCGAAGCTTATTTTTTTGATTAGTTATAAGCACTGTTTTGGGCTACCATGTTCCAATTAGAAGATACTGAGAAAAGACTTGAAGATTACTGAGTGGAATCAATAAATGTGGGCAATACTTTTGCATAGATTTGTTGATGAGGAGAACAAAAAGTGAGGCATTAACTAGATAAGGATTTCAGATCTAGAGATGAATTCCTGTGAAAACATCATGTTGAGGCATCACTGTATGCTGAGTGAATGATGGAACAGAAAGAAACAAATTTGGACAAGAGAGAAAAGGGCTAATTACAGAAGCAAGGTCCTGGAGAAGGGACTGGGTTTAGATAAAGATGTGGTGGTTGGTCTTTGAAGTAGGAACAGTTCTACCGAAAGAGGAATGAAGGTATGTGGAAGCACATAAAGGAAAGAAGTGCTTTGGAGAGAGAATATGAAATAGATCTTGTCTGATTGGATCTTTGTCTTTATTGTCTTAGGGAGGTCATCAGTTGACAAGATGTGAAATGGAAATGGGAGAAGATGTAAAATACTGCAAGAGAATCAATGTTGATTAAAAAAAGAATATTTTCCATATTTTTATACAAATTTGTCATTTGCTGAATTTGTACTTAATTCTTCTAATTAGTAAGTCACTGATGAATAAAGATATATCTATCAACTCATACTTCTGTGTGCCTTTCGTCTATGGCATATAACATTTTATGTCATGAAGAATTTTGTTTAGACCATCAAATAAAGACTAAATTGCCAATTGAGTTAATTTTCTTCTACTCAATGTTCATTTTGGTAAAGAGCTATAATCTGGTAAAGACTTACAGATCATGTTTATGTCCTTAATACTTTTTCATTCCATCACAACTGTATAAGTTCCATCAAATTTCATCATTACCTAAGTTTTAAAGTAACCGTCTAATGAGCTGACTGGTGTCCTTGTAAACTTGCCTCTTTTAGATACATCTTCCACATACCTTACTGAAATGAAAATCTGATTATGCCACTTAAAATTGAAAATGACATATTAAGTGACCAAGACGCAACTGACGGCACCTAACAACAATAACAACAGAAGCAGTTACATGATTAACAAAATTTAGGCTTACTGCTGGGCTGGGATTTAGCTCAGTTGGTAGAGCGCTGCACTGCAGTCTCTGAGGTCCCAAGTTCAATTCCCAGCACTGCAAAAATGGGAGAAGGACCTGGCAACCCACTCCCAAGGCAATCCCGAAACAGCCATTGAAAACCCTATGAGGGCCGCTATGAGTCGGATACCAACTCGATGGCACCTAATAACAGGCTTACTGCTAGGAGAGCTAGATATGAGTTGTCCAGATTCTTTCTCAAGCCCCATATTTTTCACTTGTAAAGTAAGAAGGCTGTCCTGCTTAGCTGACAGGGTGGGGTGAAGATTAAACAGGAGGAATGTGAAAATGCTTTGCACCCTCTGACTTGCTTTGCCACTCAAAGGTGTTATCCTTAAGAAACTGTTGCAAGTTAAATAAAGTCATTCTCTTATTCCAAGTAGGGACTTTGGAAGAATTCCAAAAATGGTTTGGCTACTCAAACATGAATTGTTGACCCTGGGAGGGACCTTATTATCATATGGGAGTAAACATTGTGAAAGCAAGGAAATAAGAACCATAAAACATAACAAAAATAAGGAAATGAAAATACTGTGGCATTTATACAGGAAGTCTTGCACCAAAACATCCATAGTTTGCTTTTTAGTAAAAGGAGTAGTTGGATTGAAGGAAGAACAGGGGAGAAGTGGTTGAGAAGTCTGACAGATGTCCTCAGTAACTGTCCATAGCTCCAGGCTCTTTGCATTAGTACACTGGACCTTGGATCAAATAATACACTAAAATGGTATTTTTTGTTTGTTTGTTTTTCTTATTGATGAAGACAAGAGTGAAATGAAGAACGTTACTCATTTCTTTTTGTACTTGCCTGGTATGGGTGCTGGTTTTCATTGTGAATCTGAAAAATGTAATGTATCTAATTCAGATTTCCAAGTCCAAGAGAAACTTCAAGATAAAATTTATAAAGATTTGTTTAAATCTATAACTTATTCAGCATAGATAAACCAATGAAATAAAAGAGTTGCAGCAATAAGCCAACTTTAAGAAATCATAGCGTTTCATAAAATTGGTAGTTACAGTAATAACTTTTTGAATTGCCTGTAATATTTTCCAGCCTAGTTTTGCTATTTAAGGCTCAGTCCTTGGTTTTTGGAATTATAATGACCAAAACATTAGGAAGGGCCAGAATACAGTATTTGCAATTAGTTTCAGTCTTTTGCTAGATCTGTCATCCCTTGCTTATTCCATATTGAGAGAGACTATTTCATCTCTATAATTTCTCCCTGCTATTGGCTCTAGTTGACAGAGTATGGTGTCTCTTGTCATTATCTCTTCCAGCTTACAACTGTCTATAAGCTCTGGTTGCAAATCTCTAACTGTAAAGTTCCTGAAGACTCTTGTTGCTCAATCTTGGAACCTGTGGCCTCTGGCAGCGAAGAAAAGCAGGTTCTGGTACCTAAGTCTCATTTCCTCCCAGGCAAAGTGCTTTCACACACATTATTTCAAATCAACATACAAGCAAAAACTAAACGAGAAGAGAAAATATATTCTTAAAAACATAAGGACAGAAAGGTCAGATGTATTTGACTTGACATGAGAAAGAAGACATGAACATTTTCCACAAGAGGGGAAAAAAAAGAAACACAAAATAAAACAAAATCCACAAAATGGTCTGTGAAAGCCCAAACACTGAAATGAGTTAGAAATTGACTTTGAGCTAATCAATATGTCTATTTACAGAACCATTAGCTCAGTCTAAAACTGTAAAGTGAAAAGAATGAATGATTGTGGAAAATTCTTCTAGATTTAAAAAAAATTACCTGGGTGTTGGAGAAAGTTTTGTTGCCATGAGATGGCCAAGGTTATACAGAGATAAATGGAAAGATAAATTTTATAAAATTAACAATATTTAAAATATCATGAGATGAATTTTATAAATTTCACTTTTTAATATTCAAGCCATTTTTATTCATAGTCACATCAAAATTCATAGATCTTTTATTTTTGAATACTTTAAATATACATCAATTGTAAGATAATGGAATTGGATCACTCTTCCTATTTTTGCTGGATTTGGAAAAAAAATCTTCAAGTTTTAGGGAAAATTGCTATCTGCCCAAACTATAAAGATTTAGATTTAACAGGTAACATAGCTTATTATTTCTGTTTAATGGTTGTTTTAAAAATTATGTTAGTAAAGGATATATATTCTACATTTTTAGGCATAAAATGTGATTTATATTTGCAAATGAATAAAAGCCTGCTGGTAAATATAATAAACTCAACAAGTAAACATTTTAAAAGGTCAAAACATTTGTCTTACAACATTGTGGGCTACATTGATGGAGTTAATAATTAAGAAAAAACATTTTTATAGAGCTATACTATTGCTAATATTTAAGACTGTGGCCTTTGCTTAGAAGTTAATGAAGTATTTGTAATGAATATGATATATTGGCTAATAAACAAATGTGAAGGGTAAAATACAAAATACAAATCTGATTCGCACACAAGCCTATCACTTGAAAGATAAATATCCATAATTATCATTATTTTATACAAAATCTTTCATGATCTGTCCCTAACCAACCACTCGATCTTCATCTCTAGCCCATGGCATGCTTTTCTACCCTATAGTTACACTTATCACTTTCCCAGGGATTTGCACATATTGTTGTCATTGTCTGTAGGAGCAGCTCTCCTCCCACCTCCATAGCTCATTCAGACTACAATACATGATTCAGCGGCAGCATTATACATTCAGAAAAGACAGCTTCACCTTCCCCCTTCCTCCATCATTGTATTGGGCTCTTAATTTGGGCACACATTCTTAGCAATTATCTCCTTCTAGAATTTGTGTTACTTTTCTGATTCTTCCATTGTCCCAGAAGGTTTTCGAAATTAGATCCTATCTTATTTGCTGGTTTTTTGTTTGTTTTTGTTTGTTTGTTTGTATTGAGGTTCTGGCAATCAAACCTAGGGTCCATTATGCTGGGCAAGCATTCTACCACTGAGCTATGTCACCAATCCTTTTTTTCCTTATTTGCTTTTTTTTAATCCATTTTAGCAGCGGGCTGGATAGATGATAAAAAGTAGTGGTCAGAGAGGACAATTCCAAAACTTGTGGTCTTTAGGTCATAGCAATTCTATGTCACAACAAAGTGATATCACATGATTAAATTGAAGTTGTGGAGACTAAGAGCCAGTGTTAAGATAAAAGATCAGATGGATCCTATGGTAATCACTAAAGTTGTCCACTGAATGTCTAGGCACAGGGTAATATTGCATTTCCTGGATGCTCTGTGGTTGACAGGGCTACATAATTTTTGGCCAAAGCATAGAGTGGATGTAACACAGGTGAGACTTTAGGCTAGTGCATTTAATTGCAGGTTGAAGACTCTTGAGAGCACTATTTCCCTACTATGTTGAAAGTCCTTTGGAGGGATGAAAAAGGAGGATACTGTAGCAATAGGATACAAATTAGGATACTGTAGCAATAGCATAGTGAAAATACCAGATGGCAAGTAATTTGGAGAGAACTGACAAGATTTACTGGGATTGGTTTATTGGGATTTACTGGGATTTATTGGGATTTACTGGGCTGGTTACAGGTATAAAGTCAATGTTCAATGCTCCATCTATATAGTTCCCTGAGCCTACTACCCCCAACCTGCCCAGGCAACTGCAATGAGCAGGTAATGAAAGTGAGAAATGAACCTTGATATTTTGAAGCCACAACATTTTGGGGATGGTTGTTAATACAGGAAACTTTGCATAACCTAGCACAACTTGAAAAGGTTAGGGGGATAAGGGTAAAAAGTGTGGATGCAATGTGTTTTGTTGGCTGAATTTCACTAGCAACTTTCAAGTATCCAGTTCCCAGGAGTTACTCTAGAACAGAGTATGTTGAAAGGGAGTCAAATGTTAAGCCATGGAGAAAAATGGTTGTGATGTGGAGTTCAGTGTCTTATATCTAACTTATGAGGGAAGGGCAGCAGAGGCAAACAGCAAGAGCTCTGAATAAGAAGCAGTCATTGGATGTTAGTGCCAGACTGCATTGATAGTGGTTTGAAAATGAGAGTATGAAAAAGAAATTTATGGTATAGTCTTTTCCTAGCCTTACCTGAGAGAGAGAGGAAAGTAGAAGTAAATAGGGCTCGAAGGGGTGTTGCACTCTTGTTAGGGAAAAGACAGGGAGGAAGTGTTGGGACACTTAGGACAATTTGACCTTACTCTTTCAATAGAGCTAATATTGATAATAGCTATAAAATTTCAAGAATATAATAATTTCTTATAATTTAAATAGGCCCATTATATTTTCACAGAACAATCATTGGTATTTTAAATCTATGTTCACATACACACTTTTAAAGCACTTTGATATAAAGAATGGATTGTGTCTGATTCAGGGTCCCCCTAAATGGAAAAACATTCCTTTTTACTATCTCAAAACACATGCTGTTTTGTGCCCAAATTCACATCCATACAACATTAATACTGTTGCTTTCATTTTTCACCAGTGCTGCTTAGATTTCTTCATGCATATTTGTATTTTTAGACCAGATAAAATGAATAGGAAGTTCTTTCCCTGAAAAATATGTAGTGTGACTCAAAGAAAATGTTAATGAAGTGAAATACTTAAAGCTTTGTGAAATATTGATATGTAACAACTAATTTTGTCTCTAAATTCAACTGCTTTTTCTTTGTGTATCTGATGCACTGTTCTTACAAAATTATGTGGTTGTATAAGCACTGGTATTGACATTTTTAAATGGAAGAATGAGAGAAAAAGGAATTTAATATATGTAGTAGTATATGGAGCCTAATCATATTTTTACTGGATCTTATTCATTTTCCAGGATAGCAACCTCCATACAGAAATAACTTCCGCCAACACAGTGCAGGTACTCAAAATGAAGAGGACTCTGCCTGGGTTGTTAAACTCCATGTCAGAAGCAGGGGCTGTCTTTCATGACAACAGTCTCATTCCTTCTGCTCCCACACTGCCTGACAAGCAGTTTAGAGAGAAGGATTGTTAACCACATTTCTTTGCCTAAAAAGGGATTCTGAATAAAATATATACCTTAGCTTTACTCTTTAGGGGGTCAGATGGCTGAGATAGTAATTTGTTTGTGTACAGATGGGCCAGTGTTAAGAAATGGAAACAATATTCAGCTGAGGAATTTCTAAATGGGGAAGATGTATTTTAAGGACATTTTCTGTTTTATATCACCTGGCACCTGGCAGAATCCCAGGGTAAGGTGCGTATTCTATAAACAATGAAGTCTCCTTAGTGGAAACCATTGCATATTGAAAGAACCCTGTGGGTGGGAAATAACAGCCAGAGTGTCATTTGAATAGTATATGGTTTTAAATTCAAGTTTCACATCAGTTTTAATGCAGCCGGGAAGGATTTCAACTTTTTTTTTTTTTAAAGACTAATTACATGAGTTAAGTCCTATTTAAAAGCCAGAGACTATATATGATCAGTAGACTAACACTAGATTAGAAATAAAAGTCAGTTGCAGAACTTCCATAAAATTAAGAAAACAGTTGCATCCTTGGCTCATAGAAATGTGCATTTAAAAACCTACATCTTTGTTTAGTGCATCTGTTAAATGATATAATATCCATATCTAGGATTACTCTAGAGATCAAATTAAGAACATTCCTCATTTGTTGGTTTGTCTCTAAGGAAAACACAGGAAAACAAATGCTAATCAAAAGATTAATGGACTTCTCAATGTACAATACATTAACAACTCCTTCAACCTTTGGGAAACAAAATTAAAATGAAATTAAAAATAAGATGTCTGACATAGTCTTGGTAACTATTGTAAGGCTTAAAGGTTTTCGTCAATGTGAATTTGATTTAAGTCTGTGAATCTTTTCTAAATATTCCTATAACTATCTAGACAGAAACATCATACATAAAAATGTTCTTTATTCCAGGGCAGATGAAACTCCCAGTGGTAAAAGAAGATTTAGGTATTTCTGAAGGTTTCTTATCACTCAGCAACATAACTCTTTGATGGTTCAGTGCCTGAGAGGGTCATCTGAGATCACTCATGAAATAAATCAAATAGTCGGCTAACTACAAGAGAGGGAGCCCATAGTAATTCCATGTCTTTACTTTCAGACATCAAATCCTTCTAATAAGCCAGTGGAGAAGTTAATATGTCACTTGGTGTGGTGTATTTAAACATGAGTATCAATCTGCTTTAAGTTGCTGTTACTAGTTCTGAGGATGTTTGACTCATTTTAGGAATGAGTATATTTCATTTTAATATTTTAAACCATAAATTCCAAAACTCTCATATGGTGAGGAAAAGGTGGTGGTGAGAAGGCTGAAAATGCACTGAGTTTTACCTCTAAATATTTTGGAAGAATTTTATTGCAGCACAGAAAATCTGCTTTAGTGGGATGATCTTAAAGTATTCTATAAATATTTATTGCATGATGATTAAAGTATATTTATTTTATATATAGTTTTGGCTAATATTTGGTTACAAGCAATATTTTAAATTACTGTTATGAAAGAGAGTTTTTAAAAAGAGTTTTTCAAAAACTAGAAATTGAATTCTTTGTCTTGGTCTGTGCTGTCCAATATGGTAGTCAATAGCCACTTGTAACTGTTTTAATTAATGTACATTAAAATTAAATGAAACAAAAAATCCAGTTTCTTATTTGCACTAGCTACATTTCAACTTGTCAGCAGCAACATGTGGCTGCTGTTTACTGTATTGGACACAATGTGTATGTGTGTGTGTGTGTGTGTGTGTGTATGTATATATATACGTATATATACACATATAGTGTATAACACATACACACACACACACACGTATATATGAGAAGGACCAGGCAACCCACTCCCAAAAAGCAGTCAGTCATTGAAAACCCTATGAATAGCAGAGAAGCACTGACAATTGTGTTTTGCCTGTTGTATGTAGGGTTGCTATGAGTCAGACACCCACTTGATGGCACCTAACAACAAATATATATATATATTTGCTGTTCTTAGGTATACATACATATATACATATATGTATGTATATATACACATATACATATATGTATGTATATATACACACACATTTATTTGTGTGTGTGTGTGTGTGTCTCACTTCCATTAACACAGCAAATTCTATCAGACAGGGCTGTTTTAGCAAGTGCATTACTGAAACACAGCATATAACAAAAAATAAGAATAGTATTCATGAACCAGTCTTCCAAATTTGATACTTCTGTGTTAGAGTCTTTTGACCTGTATAAAATAAGAGATGGCATGGTTGCCATTTTCATCTTCTTGTGAAGCGATTAACAAACACAACAGATATTCTCAATTAATAAAAATTACATCCTTCCTCTATCTCAAGGGCTTGAAAGTAGATATTTTCTAATTATTCCCTAAATATCTTGATAATGAGCATCTATACTACTGTGGCTTGAAGTTCAGCAGATTAGAAGAAAAGAACTAAGCATAGGAGAGTGAACGTGACTGTGATGAATCTTCTGTTCCTCTGTCCAAGGCTCTGGCTACTACACCTGCAATCGTATTTATAGTTTGGACTGCAATGCCTATTTCATCCACCGAGGTTAATCACTGTGCCTAGACTACAGCTTCATTAATATTCAGACTGTGTACATCCTTGCAGAAACACTTCTTTTGCACAGGAGCCTAATTCTTCCATGTATAAACTGAACTATGTGAGTTTAAATGAAGTCAACATGGGAGCCTTGAGCAGTATATTATTTGTAATAGGACAGATTTCATTTTGCTTAGCTGAAAACTTTCTTCAGAAGAATTACCTTCCTTCCAAACTTACATCAACAGGCTTCTCATTACCAGCAGTTTGAGGAGGGAGATTAAAGCAAAACTCAGGCCTATAGACATTTAATTATGTGTTCACATCTAGAAACAGTGATAAGCTGGGGATCTGCCATTACCTTGATATTTTGGAGATAAAATGGGTATCTGAATAAATAGAAGCCTTCAGCCTCTGCAGCTGTCACTAACATATTTCACCCTAACTGCAAAGTATTTATTTTAAACACTAGAACACACACCAAGAAGCTAACCTCAGCTGGCAAAAAGGAGATTTTCAATTGTAACTTTTCCAGATTGACTGAAGTAGTGTGGAAGAGACTGAGGATGATATTTTATTTTTTATACTTCTGTCTTTGTGTACTGTGCATGAGAAAGGCAAGAAAGAACAAAAGAAAAAAGAAATAAAAACGGAAAATATAAAGGAAAAAGGAAAGGGAAAGTATCAGGAACTTCCTCCATGCTTTCTCTGTGGACAAGAATTGTTTTATTTTGCTCTGTGCCTTTGCATCTGTATATTACTTGGCACACAGTAGGCACTGAAAATCAGTACATTTTGTCTGAGACAAGAAAAAGGGTCTTTTAAAAACTTAATATTTATAGGCATATATTTGCACCTAACAACAACAATCTGTATAATTATAAACTTTCATACTCCTATATTGTATTTGAGAAACTGATAGGTCTCACTGTCCCTCTTTTTACTCTCTTTGTCTTCTGTTTTTCATAGAGGTTTTTAGAGTAATCATTCACATTCTTAACACCTGGGACTTGGCATCACAAGAAAAAATTTCTAAATATTTATTTTAAAACATAATGCAATTAAGCAATTATTGTAAAACTACATATTGAATTTTAATTCAATGATAAGGGGTTATTTCTCTTCCATATCCATTCATTCTGTGAACATTTACTGACTACTGAACTAGTAGTAATGGGAGAAAGTAGTAAGATAAATAAAGTTCCTGTCATTACAGAGACTAAAATATTGTGAGAAAACATTTAAAGCACATTAAGAATATTTTAAGACTATGTACTACATACTCTTTTAAAATCAGCAAGTTCACTTCACCAATTCACTTACCCTAGCCACCGCTAAATTTCACCACAGAATTAAGAAATGATGGTGAGTGTGAAATAGAAGGAAGCAGTTTTGCATTACTGGATACTGATATTCTGGAACTTGGGCTCTGGGGGTGGGGAGATCCCACCACAGATGGTGAAGTAGCATGTGGGAGCGAATGGAGGAGCAAGTGAGCCAAAAGGTCTGCATAGGAAGCGCCAAGGTGTATAATTAAAGCGGGAGTGAGGATCAAGCTCAAGGCTCTGTCTTCTGACCACATACCACCTCCTGCAATTCTCCAAATAGGGCAATGTGAGCTTCAGTTTGACCCTTTTCCTATTCTTTGCATTTCATTTTCTTTTAAAGAAAATTCTGGCATCAGAAGATGATATCTAAATGATAATGTGTCGTCGTGCTGATGGGTAGGGTTACAATGCTTGAGACAGATAGAAATATGTGAGAAAGGCAGCTAGATGGCAGATCAAAGGCATTTCCTGACCAGAAGGTAGAAAATAGCAGTTGAGAGTTTTAGCAAATGCACTTAAGGAACTAGAGGAGCTTCTCGGGCATTTATTACAAGCTAATTCAAACCCTTAGGGTTATTGAAGATTTTGTGAAAAGCACTTCTTAACTGACCAACTGTCAATTAGCAAAGGAGAAAATGCCTCAAGTACTCCATTATGATGATGATCAAATAAACGGGCTTTGATTACTATAATAACGGTAGTATGATGTACAAAAAATCTGTTTTAGATATGAAAAGAATTCATAACTGGTGATCATCTGTAAAATCTACTGTAGAAAATTATGAGGATAATTGCCCAATGATGCCAATTTATTTTTTCTTTCTCCAACTTTTTCAGGTGATCTATTATAATGAGGAACAATAATCATTAAGACTTGATCATGCTAATCTAATTTTCTGGATCACTTATTAACCTTCCAAGGATATCTTTCTTCTAACTCTTGATCATTAGGTCAGGCAATAATTAGGCTAGCAATGAGGAATGCCAATTATATAATAATGACTGAGAAGTTGTAATGGGTATTTAGTTTTATGTTTTCAAATCTAGCTATATTCATATATGTATATATGTACACACACGAATGTATATGTATATTATATAAATTATATATACGCTTATACAAATATTTGTATATATAGACACAGGTTTCTGATTTCTTATAAACAATTTAATAGAACACATATTTTAAACATTATTTATTTTTCCTAGACCAAAATAGCCTCCAACTCTATAAAATAAACAATAGTAAAAAACAGAAAATGGATCATTTTTATTTGAACTGAACCTAGATCCTTTAGGAAGAACATTTAGAAAGAATGATTATTCCAAAAGATTGTTTTTTTTTTAAGATAATGACATGATTGAAAACTAGGTGTTGCAATCATGAGGACCTTATTTTAACTGCAGACTATATCTTTACTAATTATATGTGTCTGAGTAGTCACTAAAACTTTTCTAGCCTTAGTTGTATCATTTGTCAAATAGGGATAATAATAGCTATTGTAGACATGCTCTACATGTTTACAAGTTTAGATGTAGCATATGGAAGGACTTTGTGCATGCTGGGCAAGAGCTCAATCACTGAGCTACATCTCCAGTCCCTGATTTCTTGAATATAAACAAAAATTTATATTTGAACTCAGTTTTTCTGTGTTCTTTTTCATCAGAATTAATTGTTTGTAGGATTTAGATAGAAATTGCTGTTCATAGGTGCTGTTGAGCTGGGTGAGACTCATAGCCAGTCTATGTACAACAGATGAAACTCTTCCCTACACTATGTCATGCCTGGCACTATTGTCAGTGTTTCTCTACTATTCATAGAGTTTTCAGTGGCTGATTGTTTTCAGGAGTGGACTGCCATCCTTCTCCCAAGCCTACAGCACCCTATATTGCCAGGTAGTCTCCCATCCAAGTACTAACCAGGCCTGACTGCACTTAGCTTCTAAGATCTGTTGAGATGAGACGTCAGGGTGGTAAGACTGTAGGCTTAGATAGCAATAGAGAATGAGAAATTGTATCATGAATGTTAGAGATACATCACAGCAGCACTTTTGATATACATCAGGAAAATTCACAATGTAACCCTGCTGATTCTCCATACTAAAGATTGTATGTGTGAACTTGAGGAAAAAGACCTTTATTTGATTTTTCTCAATGTTTCAACTAAATCTCATACTATACAAATGAAAAACTATATTCTGCATAGTGTCACTTTATAAAAAATAAGTAAGAAATCTGAAAACAAACTAGATGAATAATTAATTATATCAAATTCTGGTCTAAAATATATGAATGCTTCTCAAACTCAGAGTGGGTATGACACTTGCTGCTATGATGTATTCCACTCTTAATAGGTTTAGCAGGATTCAGTGAATAAACAAATATGCCTTTGTATTCTGTTTCTACAAATAAGATATGTATGTGTATATGTATGTATACGCGTGTATACCTATGTGTATAAATGTATGTAGCACATATATAACTGCTGATGTCATCTAAATATGCATCTTTTCTTTATTATATCATGTGGTAGCTGTCTAGGTATCCATGCCAGATCTCACTTTAAGGAAAGAACTTACCATTTAGTTGCAAGACATGCAGTTAGCTGAGAGCCTGTAGCTGTTAGTGCCTTCAGGATTCACCTCAGCTTTCAAGCCCAAGACACATTTTTCTTAGGCAGCCACAGTCAAAGATTTAGCATAGCAGGGACACCAGGGCATAACCATTTCTGCCCAACATGAGACTTTCCTAACGGGCAATATTTGCTCTGGAGATGCACATTGTATTGACATAATCTTTACCAGATGTGTTTCCTGGTTTTCGGTGTCCTCTGCTCAATCCTGCTTCTTTTGCCTATTCCCTTTTATGAGTATCAGGTCTGCATTAGAGCTTGAGGGATTTCTTCATTCAATTCCGCTTGCTCCCTATTTTATCTTTCACTCTCCCAATACACCTTTGCTCTTGTATACTTTTTCCAATGTTTATTTCTTAAAGGACTCAAATGACATGTATTATAAATAAAAAAGTAAACAAAAACCTGGATCTCTGAGTGATCATGTGTGGTAAAGTTGTTCATCCATCCTGCATGCCTGGACTATCATTAGACAGAAAAATAAGTTTTATCTTGAGCCCTTGCATCTTTCTGTTATAGCACTAGACTCTACATAATATACGTACAAATAAATACAGATTAAAGATTAAAGATTAAAGATACAGATAAAGATTAAAGATTAAAATGATTTTCTCATTTAAAATTGTATCTGCCTCATTCATTTCTTTAAGTTTTGAATAGCTTTCTAAAAATAAATTCTTCATTTGTTTATTAGCTTTATAAAGATCTAAAATATTCCTCATTTCTTTCTTAGCTTTTAATGACCAATAGCATGTGTATTGCTTGTATTTTTATATCATATTGTACAAGGATGGTACCAAAATGTTTAAATTTGAGTACCATGACAAGTAGAAAGATTAACTTCCTTTAATCAATAAGAGTTTAACATTATTTTCAGAACTTGCCTCTACCTTACACAACAGTTGAGGCTGGAGAAACAAAATTTTACAAATGCCTGAACAACGACTGTATTCTCTAGAGAGTAATTTACTATAAGTGGAAATTAGAACATACTAACTCATATCGATTATACCACATTATGACAAAATAATTTACCATCACATAGGCTTACTACTGTTAAATATTCAGGAACGTATTCAGTCCATATTTATTGGATACTTTTGTGAGGCTTGTAGTATGGTTGCAGAAACAATGCAATCTGATATTTTCAGATACAATGTAAGTGTACAAATTTAGACATATCAATTTCAATGCTAAGCTTTGATTTTCTTCTATGTCTACAATGAAGACTTGAACTGTACAAAGTAATCACTTTGCCAAATCCAAAATTTGTACTGATTTGGGCAACTGTCTTATATATCCAAAAGTTTACTTGATTTTCAAATTCATATCTTCTGTTTCTCATCAAACAAAATGTTTTGCAAAATATTTGACCAAACAGGCCTAGTATTTAAAGAAAAACTTCTAATATAACTATAGTTGATAGTTTTATTTGTGCTTGCTGATTAAAATATTTTAAATTAACACTCATTGTATTGGTATTTAGAAAAATGATATAAAATATTGTAAAAAGAGACCTTTTATATAGACAGTGAAGAACGAAAGAAGAACATTGGTAATTGGTATTTTCAGATGCAATACTATAGTCTGTCAGGTGTGTGTGTGTATTTGAGAGAGAGAAGTGGTGAAGTAAAGGAATAGTCTTTGTTTTTCTAGTAGCAGCATAGCTTATTGGTTTAATACAAATCTTCAGAAAATGCACTGTACTTGCTTTGTAATTTAGTCTTGAATCTTTCTCTGAAAAATTTCTTTGCAAAGAAGCTTGTCTATTTTAATACTAAGCCTGTAAATACAGGGCATATGTTTCATTCTTAAGTGCTTCGAGGTTTTGTTTCATTAGTGAATTTCACTATAAATAAGCACAAAATGGAATTAATTTCTCTTTAGCCATATTAATTCTAATTTGAGAAAGATAAAACAATCAGCCAAAGGATGTGCCAATTTATTAAATTCACATACCTGAAATTTAATTTCTACTGAATTAACTGTGATAGAATGACAGACTTTTCTTTCCAAAGAGGCAGAGTTGTCACTATTGCAAAGAAATGCCATGGGGCAGAGGGTGATGCAAAACTGATCTCAGTGGCAGAAAAGCTCCAGTGCTTTTTAATCAATTCTGTTATTTTCTATTTGCCCACTCTGAGCATGTTATATGGAAAAATACAATAAAGTATTAAAGTCTTCTACATGAGCTTTAAGATTATACTTTTCTAAGACAAAAGTGAATGATAGAGTACTATAACCATTAATTTATTTTATTTGTTTTGGAAGTTGCCTCTTTTTGAAATTACAATTATTTCTGTGAGAAACATCTTTCTAAATATATTGAGGTATTTTCCCTCACTGAAACATACACTTAGGAATGGAGTTTTCTTAATCAAAGAATTTGAATTTTTTTAAATCCCTCCTGTTACTGCTCTTCCCTTACCTATTTCAGACACTTCTATTCAAGTCTGGCGCCCTTTCCTGCTAAGACAGCATGTAGCATTAGAGTTCTTAGCAGCACAGTCCTTCGTCACTCCAGTTAAACAGCAGATCAGAGTTAACATGTTAGATATAACCTATTTGTCATCTTTAACCTATAATTTTATAAAACAACCATCCAATTTTCATTGCTACCAAAGCAAATGAATATGTAACATCATTGCAACTTTGCTAACCTTCTATCATTTTTATCTTTTTTATCTTTTTAATTGCTTTTATCAGAGAACCATTGTATTTATGTTTCTTGGGATATGTATGAAAATAAACATCCTCCTATATGTATATTTGCTAATTATCATTATTCCAGAATGAGCTTTTATTAAAACTAATTCATCTATTTATTTTCTGGGATTCTATAAGAGAATGAGTTTCCTCAAGAGCTAAAGTCGGATTATCTCTGCTTCTTTTGGGAATTATTTTGGTGCATTTTTTTTTTTTTTTTTTTTTTTTTTTTTTTTTTTTTTTTTTTTTTTTTTTTTTTTTTTTTTTTTTTTTTTTTTTTTTTTTTTTTTTTTTTTTTTTTTTTTTTTTTTTTTTTTTTTTTTTTTTTTTTTTTTTTTTTTTTTTT
>VMDO01007125.1:7784-37920 GCA_007922755.1 Pedetes capensis | reverse complement strand
TGTTTTCAATTAAAGAAGAAAGAAAGAGAGTAAACAATGTCAAAATGCTAAATGGAACATTTTATTAGTTGTGTTTCTTGTATTTTGGAACATCCATACCAACACATCTATACTAACAAGCTTTTTAGACAGTTGATTTTATTGTTTTGAACAAGGTCTTTTAACTACTTTTTCTGAATTCTTCTGCAATGTTGAAGCTCTGGCTACCCAGAATGCTTTCTTTAAGGACACAGTAATCTGATCAGTTACATTGCGTGCTGAATCCTGGTATTCACACATACAAATAATTAAATCAGCATTTTCAGTCCCTTCTAGGGAAGAAAGAAGGAGTTTCAAAAATCTAGCCAAAATGTATGAGAGAAGGCAAAATTGGTGGTAGTTAGTGTTGAAGGAGGAGTAGAAGAATGATGGATTAAAGTATCACTGTGTTTACTTTTGTATCCAGTTAAAGCTACTGCCCCTTCCTAGTTTGTCTCTAGTTATTTCCACTTGCTGACCTGAAGGTTGAGGTCATGATATAAATTCAGTTTATAAAGGAGCAATTCTCCTTCTTATATGTGGTTTCAAGAAAGGAGAAGGGCCAAACATGCAAAGTTTTCTGTTTATGTAGAAAACAGCAATGTGGACAGTAATGCTATTGGCACTTTCTTTTGGTAGAGGAATGCAGATGTTGATCAAGAAAAATGTCCTTTTCTGGCATTCTGTAATTATAAATGCTTGATGAAGTGAACTGAATTGAACTTCTCCCTCTGCTATATTAATTTTGCTTGTGTATGGAGAAAAGTTATTTCAAAGTCAAGTAAATAGGAAAAAAAACCCCTTCTGCACAGTGGTTACCATATGTAGTATTTAGCTAATCAGCTTTCAAAAATCATGAGTTAATACTACACAATCAATTCCTACTCTGCCAATCCAATGTAGTCATTGATTCTTGAATGTCCTAACTGTATTTTCATACTTCAGTGAAGTTTCATATTTCACTAAAATGTGAATATTTATATATGGACATGTATGGTACACTTGTCTTCATTTCTAAATCCATTTTTCTTTTATTCTCTCTCTTCTTCTCTTTTTGAAGCAGGGTCTCACTGTGTAGCTCAGACTGGCATAAAATTGGTGATCCTCCTGCCTCACTTCCAGAGTGCTGGGATTATAGGTATGCACCATGCCTGTCCCCGTTTCTAAACTTGTAAGATCAGTTTTGACTTAAGGTTCAATTCAAGCAATTAAACAGTTAAATGGTGTTTTGGGTAAAGGAAGGCTTAGGAAAAAAAGCTAAGACTCATTTAGTGCCTTTTCTATGCTAGGAATTGGTCTCTGGAGTCTCAAAAATGCTCTTATTACTACCATCACTAGCACCACTGTTACCACTGAATTGTGCCTACTTTTCCATAAACCCTGGAGTAGTATTGGACCTGACTTAAATTAATACTCAAAATAACAATATGGGGTAAGCATCATCACCCCCACTTCTGCATGCAGAATAATTCCTGTTAAAGTCACATGCTAGTAGTGGTAGAGATGGGATTTGAAATCAGGGCGACTGGAATCCTAAGGTCCAATCCTTACTTCCTCCATCCCTTACTGTTCTTTGAGCCTCTGCTCTGACCTGGAAGGTTCTGTGTTTGACTCCAACATAAATTTTTCATTTAAATGTCTGTAATATTTATTGTGTGTGCCATTTAATTGGCATTTCCTTCCTTATAGCATGCATATGTAGTTATATCATCTATTGGTACTTGTATCAGCATATGTATGCTCTATTCCATAATCAGATGATAGGTTCCCTGAGAAAGGAGAAGACATTTATTACACAAACAGTGTCAACTGTATTGCTTTGTACATCATAAGTGCTTAATAAGCAATTTTCCTGAGGACATTTGTTAACTTAAGCATTATGAGAAAAAAAGTGAACGTTCTTATTTTTTCAATTGAATGAATGCAAAGCAGAAGGACTCTTATTGAAAGAGAAAAAGACAAAGTCACACTTTATAATTTAATTTTTACCTTTTACCTTTTGACTATAATTGTAAACATGCTTACTTGTTATTTCTTGGTATGTTATTTTGGATGACAACTGTATATAAAGTGGTTGCTCTATTATCATCTTAATTCATTATTTGAATTAAGGAATTAAGGAAATGAGATACCACCAAAAAAGGGACTTGATACTTATATATTTTATGAGAACAGAAGGTATGTTAAAATGTGTGAGTGGGTGTCTAGCATAGGTTGATTGTTTTTTATTTAGTTTTACATTAACTTCTTATCCAGAGCAGATTCAGAGGTTTCTGCCACTGAATTATAGGCAGTTTTTAGCTTCCTTGCTTTACCTAGAGCTGAAAAATGCAATCATAGTTATTCTTAACCTTAATGCTGCTTAGGTTTCCTTTAAACATTTTAAACTGAAAACTGAAATAAAAGCTCTTTTAGGTTGAACCACCATCCAATACAAATAAAGGTTTAACTTCTTTTCTTGTCTCCTCAAAAAACGAAATATGTATTCAGGATGTAAAGGCTTCTTCTGAAGTGCTTGGAGAATCAGAGAAAATGGCCCATTTTCATTTTAATGAATCATGCTGGAGAATAAATTTACATGATGTTAATGCTGAGACCTGGAAGATGGTATGGTATAATGCTCATAATAAAGGTTTGAGGAACCATGACAGTTCTGGGGTATGAGTTCTAGTAAGCCACTCATGTGTGACTTTGGATAAGTTAGTTGAGCTTACTGTTCCTCAGTAAATTGAGATGGAATGCTAGAGAGAGGCAGCATATCACTGAAAACCAACTTGGCAAGGCCAAAATAAAATAAACAAAGCATCAGGGCTTTGCTGGCCTATGCACCCTGGGAGATTTTGCACATAAAACAGCACCACATAGCTGGGCATCATTCACTGTGGATTCTTTACATGAATCTGGCAGCATCTGAAAGACTGTGCTCCTAAAAATGGGGAAGTGTAATCCCATTCCAGGAGCCATAGGCAGAGGAGGTGAACTGGAAAGACACAAATCTTGAAACAATGTACTTTGCGTTCGCTCCCTCTCTCAACTGTGGAATTTTTATCAGTTTATAGCTAATAACCATATTAAATAGGAGTATAAGGAGAACTCCATATCTATGGCTATATAGGGGCTGGGATTTAGCTCAGTTGCTAGAGCAGTCTCTGAGGTCCTGAGTTTCATTCCCAGCACCGCAAAAGAGGGAGAAGGACGTGGCAATCCACTCCCAAGGCAATCCCGAAACAGTCAGCCATTGAGAATCCTCTGAGGGTCGCTATGAGTCTCATACGACTGGATGGCACCCCCCCACCCCCACCCCCACCACCAACAACAGATGGGGAAGTGTAATCCCATTCCAGGCATCCATAGGCAGAAGTGAACTGGATGTAGAGAACATGAACTCAAAGAAGTAGAGAGGAAAACATGAGAAAGGCAATTCCAGGATCCAATATACAAAGTTTGGCCAGGGAAGCCTAGCATACAATTACACAAATCTGATCACAAAGCTCTTAAGAGCAGAGTTTTACCATCATCTCACAGCATTGGCTCATCACACAATTAGTACTCTACAGAGCTCTACATTTCAAAGAATTTATTTAGATAGACAAGATCCATTTCCCAAGTGTGATGCAGAGACACCTTAAAATGGCTGCTGTGATCATCAGTAAATGGCTTCATTTTTCTGTGCGTCAATTTCTTCATTAAGAACATGGATCTTGGTCCAATTCTATAGGCCACTGCAAAGATCAAATGAGTTATATAAAAAAAATGAAATTTTCTATGTGGGTAAAAATTTAATTTGGTCAATTAAAACCATCAGTGATATCAGAAAAAAGGAAATAAAAGGACATTTAGGCTGTGGTGTAATCAGGTGTTTGTTCACTTGTGTTTTGCTTTCATATTCTTATTAACGAGGTACTAAGAAAGCTACATTTAAGGTACATTTAAAAGTTTCCCCCTTCTTAAAAAATTATATATGAGCAAAGCTAAGTCCATTTATCCTATAATTTGCCCTGTCTTATCGGGAAAAAAATAGCCTCTGACTAAATTTTTGTCTCCAATCAAAGTTTATGAAGGCTTATTTCAAATCACTGATTATGGAAATTGCTTACAATCTGGATGCCTATGAAATATTTCTATTGTCATTCCTGTCTCTTTCATTGCACATGCTTTGTAGTGTGAGTCACCTTCATAACACTTCAAAACAGGAAAAGAGCTGCTAACTGAGAGATGAGGTAGTGTTTATGAGTTATAAATTTGGGTTATAAAACATGCTCATAGTAATGATCAACCTTTATGGTCCATGTGCATTATGTTGGGTGCCACACTAATAGAGAATTAGAGGAATCTCTTACCCACTACTCCTTGTGGGACCTTTCTCTCACTGCTTTTTTGGCCTACATGCAACCACTGAGGACACTGACCTTGAGATATTTTCATTTTGAGAGCAGAGTTACCATTAAAAGCCTACTTTCTCTTTTAATGTTATGTATGTACAGTAAAAATTAGACATCATTTGCTAGATTAGATGTAGAAAGAAAATAATTGACATATACATATTTTTAATGTGTATATTTTAATATTTAATTTTAATATAAAAATTTCCACAGTAGCCATAAAATTAAATTCTTCAGTGACTTGGAAGGCAGAGATAGGATGTTCTCAAGTTCGAGACCAGAGGCAGTCTATGTAATTTAGCGAAATTCTGTCTCAAAAACTAAAAAAAAAAAAAAAAGGGCTGGGGGTGCAGCTCAGTAGTACAGCACTTGTAAAGCAAGCACGAAGCTCTGGGTTCAACCCCCAGTACTGTAAAAACAAACAAACAAACAAACAAAAAAATCTTAATCCAAGAGCTCATAAATAGACATTTGCATTTACTATATATTTATTATGAATACTAATTTATTTAAATTATGTATTTATTTTAAATGAGTAAATTTTTTTATACCTTACTCTGAGCAGGAACTTAAGGGATAAAATCTAGATAATTAACCAATGGGGAGGATTTTGCCAGTTAATTGAGTAAGAGTAACTGGGTATAAAGTAATTCATTCACTTATTTCCTAAATTTGCAAAATATTTAACCCCAATCACAGTGGCTCTATGGAAGAATATGGAAGACCCAAAAAGAAAACAGCTTATAATTCTGTTCAATCAAATGTCAAGGTTGTAGAAGTTGTAAGGTAAGAGAAGACAATGCCAAGTTAAACCGAGGAGTGAAATCTAAGGAATAAATATTAGTCCCAAAGTGTGTGGATTCTACTTTTACACAGTGCCTGGAGTCCCAATAGCACCTGAGTGAAAAATCACCTTAGGGGCAATATTTACAGCAGCAGCAGGAATTACTGGTGGGGCAGGAGTTTAGAGACAGTCCATCAAATCATTGTTTAATAAACCCACGGCAGAGTGCCAAATTGGTTAAATGTACCATGTCTGCATTCACTGGAGCATGTTACCACAGTGAAATTAAAGAAGAAACGAAAGGGAGCTGATCCGTTATAACTAGATGCAATCAAGGACACTTTTCTATATTTAATGTATAGTAGGTATGGTACTAAACAACTCTGTTTCTGGACAAGTTCTTTACATTATCCTAGATCCCTTTATTATATCTGTTGACTTCCTTTTTAAATACCTGCACCAATAAAACATATTTTTAATCATTATTTTCTACAGTGTATATTTCAGCTATACATTCCATATAAAGAAAAATCCTTGCTTAGTAAATCAAAAGAAAATTTATTTATAAAGCAAGGTGGCAATATTTACTACAATTAGTTCTTGTTCCTCTACTTGAGCCAAACACTGTTTAAAAAAGACAAACTCCTTCCAGTGTGCTTCATATCCTCTAATTGCCTGATTTGCTAAGGAGCTGCAGCATTTCAGTGTCAGGTTTTCCTGTCTATAGTTAAACAGTGCGAAAACTGCTCCCTGTAGGGTCTCTGGAAAGGAGGATAGGTGTAGGGACATCAATCCCATCACTCATAGAAATTTACCATCTGCTCAAAGCACATGGGATTTTTTCCCCAAACCTATCCAAGAAGGCTAACCTGTACCATAGGTAGGAAAGGACTGACTCCACGAAGGCATAGAGAGGACTGATGGAGAGGTGAGAAAGGGAGCTCACATCTATATGAACACTGAGTGCTTACAGGGCCTGTCTGTACCACAGCAGTGGAAATATGTAGGCAGTGGATTTTTAGCTGATGGAGTCCCTGAATTTTTCTAGATCACCATTGGCTGAATCTACAAAGAGTGAGGGTTCTCATCCCACCCAATTGGCAGAAGCAGTGAGTGACAATTTGGTCAGGGTAAGGTGGCCTTGATACCATTACAGGCACCACTACAACTGGTGGTATCAGCATCAGCTGCTCCAAATGAAACAGTAGACAGGCAGAGTCCAGTGCAAAATGGAATCCAATATCATGTTATTTTCTGAAGAAGGTATGTGCTCTTTCCTCCCCAGGATGCCCCAAGGACTCAAGTTTGTTCCCTATGTATATTTCATGTTTTCCCAACTTTTAATCTTCTAATCATTCTATTCCTCTTGTCTAAAATTATCTTCTTTTCTTCTGCCATCTCTGAATGTCCAAATCTTATTGCACACATTTCAAATACCACCGCTGAAATATCTTATTCTTAGCCTTCTGTTTATACTTGCCCCTTCTTCCAGAACTAAGTCTTTCTCTTCTGAACTGTGCAACACTTTATCTGCACCTAATTCAGGCTACAAATCATGCTTGTGCTGGTTATATTGTTAATTATGAGTATATGGTATCATAATCCTCAGTGAACTCTTTGAGTATAGGATTTTTTGTCTAATTTACATTTGTAGCCCTTAATCCACTTAATGTATTAGGTACCTAGTAGACAGTTCACTAAACACATTTATTGAAAATTAAGATAAAAGTGACATTTGAGGATGGAATCAGCCAATTGCTCTAATTTTTCACTGAATCTAGGGTATCAAGACAAATCTGTTTCTCTCTAGACGCCAGCACAGTCTTTCCTAACCTCCTTTCCTTTTCCTTTAAATCCCTTTAGACTCAGGTATGGCCTGTCTTCCCAATCCCACCCAAGCATCTTACTTGACCTAGTTACTTTGGTAGAAGAATTAGGTAAGTAGCCCAGGGACCAACAATCTTAGTCTTTTTTTCTCCCAAAGGTAAGAATGATTGAATATTCCTCTCTAGGTGGCAATGAATTCTGTTCTTGAAATTCTTTGATAACTCCAGAGAGTGCAGGATCTAAGAGAATAGATTTTCCTCTCTCTTTCCAAGTGGGTCTTAAGGTCAGGAACCAACTCCCCAGGTACTGACTTTAAGACCAATCCTTAGAGCCCTCTTTCACAGTCTGTTTGCTTTCATCTGTGCCCAGGTATTTCTGGCCATTTTTTTCCAGAGAAAAGTATCTTCAGTTTGATTCTACCTCTAAGTTCCCAGAGCTACTGGCCTAGACTGAGCCTACCTGTACCTGCCATTGTGCTGCAGAAAACACACTGTCATTGCACAGCATAGGCTGGGTTAGAGTTCAAGTTATTTTGCTTCCTAGCTGGGTGACTTATGGAGCCCCTTCTTAATTTTTATTTCCTCATCTGTAAAATGGGGATGATGATATCTACTTCACATGATTGCTGAGAGGGTTAAATAAGGAAAGAGTTCTAAGTTGAGTGGCACAATAACTTGCACATGGTAACCCTTGAGTTTAAGAAACAGTCTCACCTGTTCTCTGTATAATCATATTCTTAGATGTCTGTTTTTCCTTTCTCCTTCATAAGGAAATTCTATTAACACACCAGTTGACTATGAAATTTTCCTATATGATCCCATCCATAACTGACTTGCTTCTCTTTTCTGTAAACATCACTTATTTTATGTAGTATGGAAATTAAAAATAGTATGTATATTTTGTATCTTTTCCTGTTGTCTTTCGTGTGATAAACTTGATTGCCAGATCTTTGAGGACAGGGTCATAGTTTATGGTCAAGTGCTCTACTGGGGACTTAGCCTAGTGCTAGCATATGAAAGTAAACAATAAGCGTTTATTGACTCAACAATTGAAGGAAAGGCAAAAATTGTACATTCTTTACTGGAGTGATTCTGAGCTTTCCCAGAATTGTTTATTACTATTCTGGATTGCTAATTTTAAGTGTGGCAAAAATGTACTAGTCCATTCATAAAGTTCTTTGGCATCATGACACATCTTTAATCATCTGTAGTTAAATATCATCACAATCAAATGCAGTGATATAATAAAATGCAATCTATTATCGTAATAAGTTGCCAGGAGTCAAATCACTCACAATGACATTTTCTTGACACCTTGCCACATGTAGGCTCGCCCTTCTCAATGTGTGGCATAAGCTAATTTACATGTTTTCTGTATGAAGAAGAACCAAGGAAATCTGATCATTGATGGAGGAACACCAGTAGTAGCTCAAAAATAACATATCACATTTGCTCATTGCCGTGAGGACAATACTCAGATGTGGGCACTTGCATATTAATTTATTACAGCATTAATTGATTCTGAAAATGCCTATCTTCATAGTAGCAGTGCCACAGGTAGCTGAACAGCCAAACTAGAAATTGAATAGAGCAGGTATGATGGCCCAGGTGTCTCATTAGTTATACACAGATTTCTTATAGGATAAGAAAGATTTCACTGCTCTGACAGGAAGTTATTCATCCACATTTTAAAACTGGCAAGACATTACCAATTTCATGGTTCTATTCCTGTCACTCAGCATGCCATGAACTTGAAAGCTCTGTTAATGTGTTGGAAATATTACTTGTGGGAGATGGTGAAAGCAGCATCTGTCTCACACACTCAAGCTGTGTGCTCTTTCGTCTCTGGTCCTTTGGACATTGTTGTCAGTGTTTCTACTCCCCAGACTCTGGCTCTAAGTAGTATCACACCTGCTACAAGGCTTAGGGGTTCTCTGCAGCCAACTCATGGCAGCACTTGTGGCAGGTTCCCACATGTGTAGCTGTTTAATGCTTTGATGGTTGTTTAATGGATCCTATCAAACACTTATTCCTGATGACAGTTACAACCCCCAGCCTAAGCAGAAGTCACATCGTAGCGGAAATGTCAGGGAAACCACAGAGATTATCACAACAGTAGAGTAGTTACTGAGCAGTTATGCTCAATACCCTCTTCCCCAACCTCTACTCCCCAGCTCTACACCCCCACCTCACCGAGTAAATTTGTAATTGCATTCAGGAAAGAAAAGGATAGAGCATTAGCTCTCTGAAAGTGAGAAAAAAATTTACTTCCTTTGCTTGTCTGCAATCAAGCAAGAAGCTTACTCATGCATTTTAAATTAAACCCTTATTTTAATAGCCAAACACAAAGAGTAAATACTCAGAAAGTGGACTGCCTCTGTAACATTTGCTGGGAGAGTCTCACATGCTAAAGTTGGCATTCTGGTTTCATTATGTCACTTTATGGGCAATAAAATTAGGTTTTTTCAAATGCAATTTATCTGAAGGAAAATATTAATTTAAAAGGTTATTATCCCAGACCCGAATTTCAAAGTAATTCTTCAACTTGTTAAAAACCATAAACTCTTATGTGCTTTTCATGCCAAAGTATCCAAAAGCTGGTAGGAAATGATGCAGGTAAAATTGTTAAAGTCCCATGACATCTACATGCTGAAAGTCTGTCTTTCTTCAAGCAGATATGCATTTCTGTCTTTTCACAATGATTTATTTTTTTATCATAATGTGACTACTTTCTCTTAAATGTTTAAAAAACAGCATGCTTTCTTGCTCAGGATTTGAACTCTCAATCTTCAGATCTTTCCTTCTTGTTAAAATTGGATTACAAGGAATAATATTCTTAAAAAGCTGACTGGATATTTATTGCAAATGACAATTCCTGAGTGATGCTTTCTCTTTTTTTTTTTAATTAATGAGTATAAACAAAGTGGAATCATAATACATCTTCTGCTCAGAAACTATCTTCAATATCCTCCATTTATTTAACATAAATGGATTCTGTATATTTATTTTCAAACATACAGAATTCTTTCAAATTACCATATGGTAATTTACATTTACTAAATGTGTAGTAGGGGCTGGGATTTAGCTCAGTTGGTACAGCACTGCGCTACAGTCTCTGAGGTCCCAAGTTCAATTCCCAGCACCGCAAAAATGGGAGAAGGACCTGGCAATCCACTCCCAAGGCAATTCCAAAATAGTCAGCCATTGAAAACATTATGAGGGTTGCTATGAGTCGGATACTGACTTGATGGCACCTAGCAACAACAACAACAAATGTGTAGTATTTAAGGATAATTGATATATTACTAGGAATTTATAAAATAAATCTGGGAGGTAGGTGCCATGGCACATACCTGTTATTCCAGTAACTCAGGAGCCTGAGGCAGGAGGATCACAAGTTTGAGGCCAGAGCCAGCTGCATAACATAGCAAGATCCTGTCTCAAAATGAAAAATAAAAAAGGAAAAAAGAAAAGGAGCTAGAGCTGCAGTTCAGTGGTGGAGCAGCCTGGGTTCAACCCCAGTAATCACACAAACAAAAAATTAAGAAAGGAATTTTCAGTATTTAACAGAAGTCATCAGTGTTCCCTAGGGTCAAAGATTTTGTTTTCATTGACTGGGAATTGACTGCAGGAGCTGGTTCCTGTAGGACTTGTAGTAGACAGAATAATGCTCTCCCCCCATATATCCAACTCCTAACTTCTAGGACTTATAAATATGTTATCTTATACAGCAAAAATATCTTTACAAATGTGACTAAGAACCTCAGGATCTGAAGATTATCTTTGAATACCTAGTTGTGGCCAATGTAATCACAGGGTTCTTATAAGAGGGAGGCTGCAGCAGACCAAGTTAGTAGGAGATGGTATGACAATGGAAGGAGAGAGGGGAAGCAACTGGGATGCAGAATCACAAACCAAAGAATGTGGCCTCTTGAAGCTGAAAAAGGCAAGGAAACAGATACTTCCTTAGAGCATCAATCAGAAACACAGCCCTTCCTGTGTCTTGGTATTAGCCCTGGAAGATTTATTTTGGGCTTCTGAACTCCAGAGCTACAAAGTAATAAATGGGTGGTTTTTGTATGCCACTATCTTTGTGGTAATATATTATAGCAGCAATAGGAAACAAATACAAACACCCAAATTAAGGGTTTACTTTGGAAAGCTTCTCTTGATATTACCTCCAGCTGCATCTTTGATGGATGGATGTACAGGTCTGCTGTCTCTTGAGCTGTTCTTCTCTAGCTCTACTCCTTGACTAAGGATCTATTTGCTGCAGCGGTACCACTGTCGTGTCTGATCTCATCAGATCTCGGAAGCTTAGCAGGATTAGGCCTGGCTAGTGCTTGGATGGGAGACCGCCTGGGAACACCAGGTGCTATAGGCTTCAGAGAAGGAACTGGCAGCCCACTCCCCCAAAACAATCCACCACTGGAAACCCTATGAATATCAGAGAAGTACTGACAATGGTGTTTCATCTGTTTTATGTAGGGTTGCTATGAGTCGGAGACCGACTCGACGGCACCTACCAATAAGGACCTTTTGAAGACAGGTGCTGTCCTTGCCGTGCATGTCCCCATTCTCACACAGCTCACATTTTGCTGGGAAGAAATAGATGTTACACAAATGGGCTGCTTGACAGATGATATAATAGGTAGTAGGAAAAAGAAATCAGAGCAAGAAGATGGAGAGTTGTGTATTGTTGCTGTTTATTTATTTGGAGACACTATTTTTATCTAGTTTAACAAGGTTTTTTCAAGAATACATCTCAAATTCTGTCATCATATCAATTTTATTGATAATTTTTTTGTCTGTTATGTTAATATCAATTCTCTAGCCATGAAGAAAGGGTTCATTTGGTACTCCCAAACAGACGCTTTCCTGTTTCTAAATAACATCTCATCTTTCATCAGATTTTGGAAACTTAGATGTTCCTCATCTCTCAGATGTAGTCATATTGACCATGTAGAAAATAACATAAGAAATCATTAGGATGCAAGCTTCAAATCTCAATTCCAAGACCTCAACTGCATAAACATTTCCTCTTCCTCAGTAGTGGCTAGAGGGAATCAAACAAAAGAGACTGATTCCATGAACAAGTAGAGCCGCACTCAATCAGATCTTATTTGCCACTTCCAGAACAATTTCAGTGAGTTGAAACCCAAAGTGAAAACCTTTCAATTAAACTTAAACCCCAGTACTCTAAGGTTAGAGGGAATGCAAAAATAAGAAAACAGAATCACAGGATGGAGAACTCCTGTATTTTCATGAATTTGGGGGCTGTCTTACACACATAAATATCCATCTTTCTCTGTCCAGCTCTAGTTTTTTGTTTTGTTTTCCCAAGGCTTTGGATTGATTCTAAATCCATCCTGTCAGCAGTAAGTCACACTAATTCTCTTCACTGCCTCATTTCAATGTCTGTTGTTGTTGTTGTTGTTGTTAGGTGCCATTTGAGTTGGTGTCCAACTTATAGCTACCAGATATACAACAGGAGAATTAGTATTGTTAGTACTTCTCTGCTATCCATAGGGTTTTCAGTAGTTGATTGCTTTTTGGGATTGTTTCACGAGTGGGTTGCCGGGTCCTTCTCCCAAGCCTACAGCACCTGGTGTTCTCAAGTGGTCTCCCATCGAAGTACTAACCAGGTTCGACCCTGCTTAGCTTCTAAGATCTGAAGGGATTGGACACCACAGTGGTATGCCTGCAGGCTGATTTCAATGTCTAGAACTGTGATGTTCCATATGGTTACTTCTGAATGTACTTACTATTGATTTGGCTTGAATGGAGCTTATCCACTGTATTTAAATAAATGTTTGAAAAGAGGAATGTTGAAAGACTTTATTCAACTGAATTTTATGAGGTTTTCTTTTTAGAGTAAGGTCAGGTAGAATTGGAGCTTACGACACAGATAAAAGTTTTATTATGTTGCTTTTCAGGTTTGCTTTTTTTCTTATTTTAATGTGTGATGTAGCCTTTTAACCTACCTTGTGCTCCATTTCATGTAATACATGTTTAAGTTCCAAAAGGACTGATCCAAACCTTTTTTTGAAAACCATTTAAAATAAAATTCTACCATACAGCCGGGGGCAATATATTCATAGTAATTGTGTGTGTGTGTGTGTGTGTGTGTGTGTGTGTGTGTGTGTGTGTGTGTTCAATATACCCATTTCAGTTTTTCCTTTGCCTTTAAGCTATTTTTGGCCGAAATGGATCCTCTCTCATAGAAATAAAAGAAATATTTTTCAAATTTAGAAAGAGAAATCTCTTTTTAAAGCAGCATTTATTTGATTAGAGATCACATTTGAAGAGTTAGCCAGATGCATCCAATGATTTTAATATTTGATTAAGAAAGTATTTGGAAACGTCCTTTCTCCACCTTAGTGACTGTTAAATTCACCCTTAAGAATTATTATACTTTCTATTTCTGTCTTGATTTGCAAAGGGCATGGTAATCAATAATAACTGTAAAGTAATGTGGAACAATTAGTTTTTCTTGCATGCTTATAATTTGTGTTGACATCAGTTGGCATTAGGTAATGCATATATTGGAGACGGTGAAATTAATCTGCCAATAATTAAGTTTCAGACTCACTGCTAATTAAGCCTTTTTGGCTTTAAATAAGGAATTTTTGAAAATTGTGTATTCTTCCATTTCCCTAGTAACAGAATTAGAAGTCTCTTTTTCTAGAACCAAATGGCCTTCCAAACATCATAGCTCTCTTAAAAAATTAGGTAAGTCAATACATTTGAGGCTATCCTGATCAACTGTTTGAGGTTAACCTAATTAACTGCTTATGTCTACATCAGACTGAATCCTATTCTCTCCGAGCCTAGAAGCTCAGTCAGTAAATCCACTTCAATAAGAGAGTTTTCATATTTATGCACGTGTAACATTTGATCATAAGAAGCTGAATTTAGACATTAGGGTTGAAATTTTCCTCAAATGCATATGATTGCTTCCCTATGACCACAGATGATCATCTTCTCCAGGCTTTCCTTTCTTGTCTCCATTATATTGCAAACAGATTTCTATTGCTTTCTTACTCTCCCTTCCTGCACTGTATTGTCATATGGTTCCTACTCATCCATAGCCAGCTTTCCTCTCCCATGGACAGGAAAGTCTTATTAGGCTTATTCTTTCTGATTCAACAAACTTGGAAGACAATTTGTTGTTGTTAGGTGCCACCAAGTTGGGTTCGACTCAGAGCGACTTTCATAGGGTTTCAGAACTGATTGTTTTGGGATTGTTTTGGGAGGGGACTGCCATATCCTTCTCCTATGGAAGGCAATTAAGGGGAAAGGAAATAGCTGAAGCTGTAAAGAGATCTCTGCTTTCAGGCCTGGTTTCTGGTTTGACAAAACTTTACAACTAAAATCCTAGAGAGGACTAGACCTGGGTTTACATATTTACTGGTTAGGCTTAGAACTTGCTACTTGTTTTACCAGTGAAGCAAAAACCTCAAAGATCAACTATAATTTTTAAATAGTACTTTTAAAAGGAATATAATTAAATTTCTTTCTGCAGCATATTCATTAAAGGCAGTAAAGAATTTTGCACATATAAATGGAGGAAGTAAAAATTGATGCCAGTGAAGGGCAGACTTGAAATATACCTTTCTAACTAGATGCTTTCCTGTGGATGGTCCTCCTCTGTTATGCATATGATATGGTAATGAGTCCTTAAGGAAATTCTGAAATAATAATGCATGGATTCAGTGGGGGAAAATATGGTTATCTTTCTCTTCTTGAAAATAAATTCTAAACATTTGTTTGCTTGCCTGCTTGCTTGCTTGCTTGCTTGCTTGCTTGCTTGCTTTCTTTCTTTCTTTCTTTTTTTCTTTCTTTCTTTCTTTCTGTACTTGGGGTTGAATCCAGGGCTTTTTACATCCTAGGCAAGTGGTTCACCACTAAGCTACATCTTGAATCGAGATCTCATTAAGTGTTCAGGCTGGCCTTGAATTTGAGATCTTCCTGCCTCCTGAGTTGCTGGGATTACAGGCATGTGCCCCGGCACCTGGCTTATATGTGTACTTTTAAATAGCAAGTGAAGTCACATGTTATTTTCATGCTATTTTTAAGAGTGCTCATTGAAATATTAAAACTATAAAGTTATGGAGAAGCACAATCAACTCAATATTATTTAAACAAAGATAAGAAGCAACAACCCAAATTCTTTGGATTCTTTGAATTCTGTCACTAATTTACTTCAGAAGCAAAGACCAAAAGATTTTCCAAAATGATGCTGGGTATAAGCTAATGGCAAATCAATAAATTATCTGAGTTATTCAACATAGGACTTCTATTTCAAGCCTGGTTAGTTCTTTCTATACTCTGGGAATAAAAGTCTTTGGTATCTTATTTTAAATATAAGGGAGAAATAATTAAATTTAGACACATTTAGAATTCAAAATTAGCAAATAAAATATATATAAGATAAAAAAATTCTTCATGATTGTAGATGTAATCCATAATTTGAGATTAAGATATATTCAGAAGTCACAAGACTAATTTCAAAAGTGCTTGGGACATTTGTGGTAGCGTAGTTTTCTGTAGAACTCTATAAACTAGGAAAAGGTTTCAAAATGAGGAGAAGTGGTATTATGGTATTGGAGACACTGCTCCACAGAATACGTAGTAGCAGGAAAATGTAATTTGCATGGGTGTTTTACAGCTTTAAAAGAAGTACTTGATATTAACTTTCTCTTCTATGCTTTGGCCACTCATTAATGCAGCAATGAATATAATATCAATTTGACCTTTTTCATTCCAAATGACAGTTGGAAGTTTTTAGATGAAGAGATGTTCAACCACAGTTAAAAACTTTACTTATGTAAATGTAGATGGAGCATTAATATAAAACAACAGAAATGGGACTGTATTTATTAGACAGGTTAATTTTTAATGGCTTAAGGAGTACTATTAAAAGAGGTTTTGTGATATACTGTATAGAAACAAATGCTCATTCACTGTAAGAAAACATTCCTTGCATGGCTGGTTTCTTTCAAATTAATCCTCTAAATCTATAAACTAAATTTTATTCCACAAATGAACCCATTATTTTGAAAATTAGAGAAAAAAATCAATTTTAAGTTATATATATAATTAAATCTGAGTTTTCATAAAGATATTCTAAAACACAAATGCATTTTCATATTCAATTTTACTGTTATGTTTTAGTATTTATATGCAAAAGGAATACTTGATAAAAACAGAATTATTGGGTTTGTGTGTACATTATATTTGGAGCTAGAATAGCAACGATAGGCACACACACACAAAAAAAGAAACCATGTGGCCTTCACCTACAAGTATTTATTGAGAATATTTTTTAAAAATTACCTGTGCAACCTCTTTGTGAGAAGCTCCCTCACTCATTTATTACAAGAATGCTCAGTGTGTTTTGCATAGGATTGCATATAAGGACATCTCACAACAAAATTATGTGGATTTAGTTGTAATCCCAGCTCACTTTTTTCCTAATTCATGTGCCATATCATCTTACGTACTCAGCCAAAATTTATGAAAACCATACATTCTTTAATATAGCCCCTTTTCACCTACACTAACAGAAATATATTGTTAGCTTGAAAGTAACCACCGGTCAATTTAGTCAGTAACTCACCTAAACACTTCAAAGTAATTTTAAGACACAACAGGTACCTTCAGTTGACCTACCATATATTCTCTCAAAGATATAATCATTCCAGTGCTCATTTTTAATCCCCAAAATGGAGTATATCTTAATTAGAATTATAAATACACTCTTGTTTTTGTGGTGTAGTAGGAGTATGACAATTACAGGTCATCATTTCTTAATTGTACTTTGCTATGTGAAGTGACCACCATGATTAGTATGACTTCAGGTCTTTATTTTTAATTGAACTACATAAATCTGTCACTGAAGAAAGTATGTTCACATTCAGGGCTCATCTTAGCCTAAAAACCTTCTACAGGAACTGAAGAAGGTAGACAGGAGTTTAGGCAAAATATATCTGGTGTCATATTTTTACTTGATCAAAATATTATTAAGTGATAAAAGTGCTGTCTGTTCAAGCAGCAGTTTGGAGGAAAGGGAAGGTAAAGAAAAGAAAGGTCACAAGTATTTGGTCAAAGACAATTACATTTGCCACAATTAACCGAAATTTATGAAGAATATATATTCTTATATATAGTTTCTTTTTAGCTATGCTGTCAATTTAGACAGTAATTCACCCAAATGTTTCAAATACATTTTAAGACACCTTCAATTGAGATATCCTTACCTCTTTCAGGTCAAGTCTATATAATTGAAGCTATCTTTTGTATCTTAAATGTATGCAATGCTGTGCTTGCTATAGTGTGTGTGTGTGTGTGTGTGTGTGTGTGTGTGTGTGTGTGTGTGTGTGAAGTGCCTTTGAGTCTGTGTCCAACTCCTAGCCATCCTACATACAACAGGTGAAACAGTATTGTTAGTGCTTCTCTGCTATTCATAGGGTTTTCAATGGCTGATTATTTTCTTGAGAATGGGTTGCCAGGTCCTTCTCCAAAGCCTACAGCACTTGGTGTTCCCAGGGGGTCTCCCATCTAAGTACTAACCAGGCCCGACTCCGCTTAGCTTCTGAGATCTAATGGGATCCGATGCCAGAGCACTACTGCTGCAAGCTGCTTTATAATAATACAATCATAAAGTGATAATGCTTTAGGCTATGAAGTGCTCCAAAAATGATAATCTCAAACTTGAATTAAAATATTAGCATACATGTTTGTTTGTTTATTTATTTGTGGTACAGGGGTGCCAAACCCAGGACCTCACACATACTTTGCAAGCGCTCCACCAAGCTTTACCACTAGGTCCTTTTTTATTTTTATCTTGAGATAGGGTCTCAGTAAGTTATACAGCCTACCTCTGGCTTTCAACTTGTGATGCTCCTGCCTCCACCTTCCAAGTCATTGGAATTACAGGCATGTGCCACTGGGCCTGGCAGCTTACATGTTTTTAAAAAATAAAAGCAACTTTTTGCCCAGTAAGTGTATTGCTAGGTCACATGCAACCCTGCAAAACAATCTCAATCCAAACCTCATTTGAATGGCATCCTGACCTCCCTGTGTGGAAAAAGGATTTTGTATTCAGTTTTTCAAATTTTTGGTCAATACAAAATCAATGTTTGCAAAGTAATTTGTTTGTTATGTAGAATGAAAATAATTTGCTCCAAAAATTCTCATTATCTGACAAAGCAAGCTACTAAAATGAGACTGAGCAGTGTTGAAAGATGGGAAGAAACACTGTGGGTTTCCCCGTGTTCACCAATTAGACAGTAGTTTTAGGAACAAGGAGAACCAAGGTATTACTGTGTTTTCTAATTTACTTTATGGGAGGGCAGCTGCACTAGAGGCACAAGCTGTCTGCTGCTCTTTTCTCAATTGGATGACAAAAGTAAAGTGTGAAAATAAATAAAATTAGCTAAATTGGCAATTTAGCAATAAACCTGCAATTCTTGACATTTTCTCTGCTGGGCAAATGGCAATTCTGTGCAGGGCAGTAGAATCTAAAAGCAGGTCCTTTGCCAGGTAATCATCATAATCCATTAAATGTATCTGAGTGGGTATTATAAAATTTGGTAAAAGCATTGAGAAAAGACTTTGGTTAAATATGATTTAGTTTAATTACTTAAAAAAACTAATTTAAAAATTTCAGGGTATTTCAGTATAGAACCAGACATGAGATTGTGTTTAAAAGAGTATTTATCTTAACAGAGGTATTATATTTTTGAAATTTGCAACATTGCCAATTTTCAAAAACTATATTAGCATTTGGTTAGCATTCTTCAAATACCAGCCACAGGTAATGTACACTGAGAACTGAGAAATGACCAATATAATTCTTCCTCTGTTTTCCCTTCCCTTCTTCTCTCTTTTCCCACAGTTACTATTTTTATCTTTCTGGCAAAAAAACAATTGTTTTATCTCCTTACAAGAAATAAGAACTGATATCCTTGGCTAATGTTTATACTTAAATTTAGTAGCCAACAAATATATTTTTGTTTGTTTCTTTGTAGTGTCTAACATCTAGTTAAGTTTCACTCCTTAGGGATAAGGAAACCTATGAATTAACTTTAAGAACGTTAGGGAACTAGGGGTGTAGCTAGGAGGTAGAGCAAGAGGAGCCTGAGATAGTTGGGGGGGGACCCACCTGTACTTAGGATATTGAGTGTGCACTATTGCTAATATGGTGTTAGAATCAATATTAATGTTAATAATAAGGGTTTTTTTCCTTCTTGTAAGTGCCCCAAAGGCTGCTTATTTCTTTGCAAGGAAGCACTGGTGTTCAGGGATGGGGTAATCTGATTCTCCTATTGGCAGCTCCTGGACCCTCCCTTGCACTCAGACTGCTTTGAACAAAATAACTGTTGTCCAGCCAAGCCACCCTTACATCACCTCCTGCCCTTGTGAACACTCAATAGAAATCTGAAGGAAGCCTCAGAACTGCAACTATTTACTACAACTCCACATCCTGAAGGTGGCTCCAGCCATGGCTATCTCAAACAATTTTCAGTTTGTACTGGACCTTCTTTTTGTCTTTTGCTCTTAGGAGCCTCAGTGAACTCTAGATGACCCTGTCACCAACCCAGACCAGAGGAGAAGCACTTCTCCTATTGGCCCAGCAAGGGAGACTGCTGTGATTGGGCAAAAGGGACAACTATTGTGATTGGTATAAACACAAACCTATATTTGCAAGTCATAAGAACTGTGATTGGTGCATACATCCTCTTTCTACCTTTATATGCAAGCTCCTCAGCTTACTTGAAGAGAGAGAGAGCTGGAAGACTCCTTCTGGTGCTCCCTTCCCTGATGTTGCAACAACAGGCCCAATACAAAGCCTCTCTCAAGTGGACTTTCTGCTTACTTTGGGTGGTAGCTGAGTTGCTAACACAAAGAAAGAAGGAAAGGCAGCAGCAGTGAAGATCACAGTGGGACAATGAGGCAGTGGCACTGCCTCTTACAGCTCAGAGCTAGCTGTGGTGCCTGACCAGGCAGGCATCGGGAGTCACTCCTCCCAGCTGCTTAGCAAGAGGGAGCAGAAGTTTCTACACCCTTGCTCCTGACCCACTGTCAGCAATGGATGCCCATCCAGAGCAGGCACCCAGCAGCACAAGGCTCCTCAGGCTGGCACCCAGGAGGGGCTTCCCTGGCCTGATGAGAAGGGAGCAGGGGGCTCTGTACCCTTTTGCTTCTGATGGCTGCACCAGGGGTGGGGAGCAATCAGCCCAGAGGCTGGCACCTGGGAGATGCTTCCTTGTTGCCTTCTTCCCTCCGATAGTAGCAGGGGAGGGGCTTTAGCCTTAAAAGGGAAAGCCCTATTGATTAAGTAGTGAACTGTAAGGCACTAGTAGGTGCTAGAAGATCAAGAGCAAATTAGGGAAAGAAGAAGGGCAGCAACTACAGTCTCTTAAATGACAGTGATGGTGGCCATAACAATAAGGAGCTGCTGAACAGTTCCAGAGAGTGAACAGGGAAAGAAGAAGGGAAATAGAAGAGAGAGAAAAGGCTGCAAAGAGTCAGAAAAGAGAAACTGCAGGCTCTGCTCCCTAGAAGAGTTCCAGAGACTTGTCAAGTCTTTGGAGCCAATGGCCTCATTCATCCTGAGCCCAGAGCTGTAACACTGGTCACTGTCAGGGCAAAGGATCCAAATTCTGAGGCCTGCCCAGAAGCTGCATCACAATTTGCTGTTGAAGGCTGAAGTTTCTCAACTACTTAACCTGCATAAGAGCTGTAACACTTACAGGCTGGCTAAGGGTACTTGAGTTCTCAGCATAGAAAAGGGCTGCCACTTGCTCTTGCTGCTCCAACTCATAATTGCCACTTTTTGTTGCTGCCAAGTGCTGAGAGACACAACTGGTGCCTAAGATCAGCATTTGAAGGGCTTCTTCTTGCCTACTCATGACTTTTATCCAGGTTGAACAAAAAGACCCCAGCCAGCTGATTGATAAAAGGCCCTGGGTTCAATCTCTAGCACCTACCTCCCAAAAAAGTAATAAATAAGTAAGTAAATAAATAAAATAAAAAAATAAAAATTGCTTAGGACATTAGCAGCTCTGGCAGCTTTCAAACTCACTTTCTTTGTTCAAGCCAGGCACTTTCACATGTACATTTCTTGTTATTATTGTTTTTCAATTTCTTTTTTGAGTAGGAAATGTTATGTTTTTCTAAATCCTTGAACTCAGACCAAAATGATCTTCCTTATTTACAATTGTGCAGGAATAACTTTAATTGTCTGGAATATCTGGTAGTTCCAGATGGTCCATGTACATAGATTCACAATGTAGAGAGTTTGGCTGCAGTATTTTAAAAACCTGTATCAAATTAGTTACTGGCAACTTTAAAGGCTTTTTTTTTTAAGGGAAAAGGTTCTCTTACCCAATTTTCTCAGTTTGATATGTAAAATTGCATCATATTCCTCAGAATATGCTTCTCCTCAGCAGATTTAAGTACTAAAAGTACATAGATATGTGTGTTTAAGATTTATTCTTCACAACTTCTTTAAGAGGAACTATCCCCTTTACTTATTCAACCTTAATGAATCTGTGTCTCCAGAATATTTAAGGATTTGCCCAAGATCACATCACTGAGAGAAAATGTGGATAAGAAACAAGGGTCTTCCTTCCATTCTTATGAATCTCTATAGTACATGATGATTAAGATGCTTTTATTCCATCTTAGTAGTGACAGTATATTTTGGTTCAATAGTGCATCTGAATCAACCTAGTTTGAAAAATTGATCTAGGGAAAAATGCAGATAGCTTTTAGTTTTTCAAAGTGTTTTTCTATGCATTACTCAAGTACATTACAAATACATGCATCATTTTATATCATGGCAAGTTATGGAAAAATGCCCACAGTAAGATGAAATGTTAGGCTAATAATGAATTATGGTTCTACCCACATTTTTATTATCAAGGTTCGTAATTGCCTTAAAATAGCCATAAAAATAAGTTGAAAATTCAATAAGTTTCTTCATATTTTATACCAAAGCACTAGCTTTACCCAATTTAATTTTAATTAAACAAACATATATTGAGTGCCTACAAAGACTGATTTTACTTAAAATAAACACCACGTACATTTTAAGGCAATTCCTTGATTGGCTTGAAAGCTTGGGAACTGATGTTGTACATGATGTTGTGTCAGAGTTTTTGCTTGTTTGAAACTTTTGTACATTAAGACTTGCCTCATCCCTAGACTTCCAGGGGAGTTTGACTCCAACTATTACTTTCTAAGGATCCCTAGTTATGTCACTTTGACTGAAGCTGTCCTACCATGCATGCTCAGACCTTTTCCTCTACACTTCCTCTTTCCAATTGCCACACTTAACTTTATTGGACAAAGGCTGTTGGGGTAGAATGTTTATCACTACTGACTATTGTTTTGTTGGGATGCTCTGTAATAAATCACATGTCTTGATCATCAACTTGGAAGTTTACAAAGTTAAAGGAAAAAACACTAACTTTGTAAACATTAAACCAGCCAACAAACAAATGCAAGAAAAACTAGTTGGTTGCAAGAACAGATAGACAATAAACGAGAGCTTTAAAAAAGCTCTAGATTCCCTCCAAATCAAGGTGATAACAAGGTTTCACCTTGTAAAATAATCTGACTTTCTATCTTCATTGGTAGTCTTTTCTAAATTGAGCACTTCTGAAAGTTATGAGTGTCCAGAAAAACATAGACTATAGATTAAGTATTAGAGATTCAAAGGAATTAAAATATTAAATATTCAGGAATTTGTACTCTCACAATATATTTCTTTATATGAGTTCCTTTTGAATTTACAACTTATTTGCACAAACTCCTATTACTCCTTTGTGAACACGTGAAACCTTTTGTTATCTGTGGACAGAGGAAAGTTTTGCTAGCTGTATCTCCACCCTTTGCTTATTATAGATTAAAAATCATAGTAGTATCACTTTGTGTCTTGTGAAGGATAGTCCTTTGCAACCTGGATTTCCATATCACATCATAGCTCATGGAATATTAAGTTTCCCATGAAAGAAAAGGCTGTGCTATAATTTACTAAGACTTGGTTTAGCAGTTTAGGTTATGAAATGGTAGCATTAAACAAGTTTACTTAGCCTTCTCAGAGTTTGGTAGCTAGCTTCACTGTAAACTTTGAAAGGGTAACACTGAGAATATTGCCCAAATTTATTTTACCATGCAATCAGTTGAATGATATATTACTGAACTGAAGTCACATGAAGAGAAGATTAAAGAGTATACAGACAAAAATTTATGTAAAATGCAGAAAAAATGGATTATAGAGTTAGGCATAAAGCAATAATATTGTTATCTTTTTCTATAGTATATAATGTGCATGTTTGTAAGCTTTCTAAAATTTATATTTTGCTATTTTATTTTTCCATGTACATAAACATTCACTCTTGTGCCTAATTTTTATATGCTTTTTCTTAAAGTGTGGCCTCAAACTCTTATAGAGCTTGGATCCTATTTTAAGTATTATTGTATAACGAGACACTTGAAATTAAGACACATCTGGTGATTGGACGTGGTAGGATAGGAACTGCTGGGTTCTGAAGCAAGTGCACATACAAGGAATTGCCAGACTATATTGCATCCCAAGCAGTACTTCAGGTTGTGACAAAGGTCTGAGAATTCAGACTGTGTCTTCTTACTTAGAAATCTAGTCTTACCTGTGAAATGTATTCTCTCGTAACTAAATATTAGCCAACCTAAAGAAAATATCTCAAGAGGGAACTCAGGTCCACAAACATAGTATTATGTCCATCTTAATCAAGGTGTACACACACACACACACACACACACACACACACACACACACACTTAAAACTATCACTTGCCTCTCTTGTAACTTTTAGCTAACCAGTTTGCAATGATTAGTCCAGGAATGAAAGTCATGCTTACAGCCTTATCACCAGAACACAGATCCTATACTCTTCATCAAAAGCCATCCATTGACACTCTATTGCACTCAAAATAAAAAACAAAGTCCTCACCATGATCACCATGATGTGTATAAGGCCCCACAGGATGTGTCTCAACCCTTAGCCTTTTTTCTATACTTTCTTTTCTTCCTCTTGCTGCCTCAGCTACACTAGTTTTCTGGTAATTCCCTGGGCAGGGCCTTTGCACTTGTTCCTTATGCTCAGAATGCCCTACCCCCAGATATCTCTATGGCTCTGTCTTGCTCTCACTGCCTATTAGTTTTATTCTAAAGTCACCTTTTCAATATGCCCTGTATTGACTATCCTAGTGAAAACTGAAACTTCTAATTTATTCCTAAAATGAAGGTCATTTTTCACTATGAGTCTTTGTGGTAGAATATTGCACCTGAGTCTATTTGGTTTTTTTCCTAATCCTCAGCATCACTTGGTCCAGGCCCTTAACAATGAGAATAATGACTCTTCCCCAATCCAAAGTTGAAGTCAACTAGATATACTTGGAAACTGAATTTTTCTCTCCTATTAACAATATTCATTTCCTTATAACTCAATTTCTCACTGAATGTGGCCTTTCTTAATCTAAGTTCTTTTCCTAAACTCTTTTCTGAGGGTATTCCTAGTCCTAAGGGATAACTTTTTTCTGAATATTAGTATCCCAAAGTGTGCATAATTCGGGTTATATTTCCTTTCCCTATGCCTCTTTTCTATAATCAACACCCGCGGAAGCAGCAGTCAAGAAATCAAAAAACGCATTGCGCTAGGAAAAGCTGTGGCAAAAGATCTCTTTAGAGTATTGAAAAACAAAGATGTCACATTGAAGACGAAGGTGCGTCTGACTCATGCCATGGTATTTTCAGTGGCATCATATGGTTGTGAAAGCTGGGCATTGAACAAGGGAGACCAAAAAAGAATTGATGCTTTTGAATTGTGGTGCTGGAGATGTCTATTGAATATACCATGGACTTCCAAAAGAACCAACAGATCTGTCCTAGAAGAAGTACAACCAGAGTGCTCCTTGGAAGCAAGAATGGCCAAACTGCATCTTACATATTTCGGACATGTAGTCAGGAGAGAACAATCCCTGGAGAAGGACATCATGTTTGGGAGAGTGGCAGGTCAACGCAAAAGAGGAAATACCCTCCACCAGATGGATTGACACAGTGTCTGCAACAATGGGCTTAAACATAAATAAGATCGTTTGCCTGGCGCAGAATCGGAAGTGTTTCGATCTGCTGCACATAGGGCCGCTATGAGTCGGACTCGACTCAACAGCACCTAACAACAACAACAACATGCCTCTTTTCAAGCACTGACTGACCATGGATTAGTACCTGCACCAATGACAGGATTATTAAATTTCCTCCCACATCCTGTCACACCTCTGCTTACATTTTAGCCTGGATATGGATTTTTAAATTTTGATTCTCCTTCAGACATCTGTCCTCATTTGTTTGTCCTAGAACAATTGGTCTTTGTTCTGTTTCCATTTTAGAACTGCATCAATCTGGTTTCAGGAGGACTCAGATCTAACCTTTCTATATTATCTGGTTCTTTTGCCAATCATAAAGGAACAAAACCTTAGTTTTGCCTCCATATCTAATTTTTTTGGTTGTTTTTTGAAATAGAGTCTCACTGTGTAGCTCTGGCCTTGGCTCCACATCTAATTTTTTGTTTGTTTGTTTTTTGAAACAAGAGTCTCCCTGTGTAGTTCAGGCTGGTGTGGAACTCATGATCTTCTTGCCTCGGCCTCCCTGGTGATGGGATTATAGACTTATACCACTGTGCCCAACGGTATCTAATTCTTAGTGGCACAAAGCTTATAAGAGGGTAGTTTTGCTTTCAACTCTACAGAGAGAACACTGAGCAGAGTGCTACATAAATCATAAGTTTTGTGCATATTCAGTCAGGCAGTCAGTCTGTTAGCACTTAGATTTGAATTCTAGAGCTCTCTTGTTGAGAATCAAAGTGATGTGGAGTCATTAGCAAAATGAAAAGGAATATGAGAAATCGTATGCCTTTGTTTTACATGCAGAGCTGCTGTAGGCTTGAAGTGAAAACATGCTTAGTGTGTTCGAAGGGAGAGTAGAGGGAAAAAGACAGAGCAGTGGGAGATAAAATAAGAGAAATGGCTATGAAGTTTATTATAAGACCTTTGGCTTTCACTCTGAGATGGAAAGCCACTGGCAATTTTGAGAGGACTGACACATTCTAACTTTTATTCATAAAGGATTCATTCTGACTGCTGTATTAGAAAGACATATAGAAAAGCAACCACCAAAGCATGGACAAATATTAAGAGACTATTTTAATAATCCAGTAGAGGCCAGATGTGATGGTGAACACCTGTAATAGCAACTTGCAAGTTGGGAGGCTGAGGGAAGAGGATAACAAGTTCGATACCTGAGGCAGCCTGTGCAACTCAGCGAGACCCTGTCTCAAAATAAAAATTGGGAAAGGGGCTGGGTTTGCAGCTCAGTGGCAGAGCACTTGCCTGACTTGAGTCAAGCCCTGGGTTCAACCCCTCAGTGCTGCAAAAACTAAAATCCAAGAGGGAGAGGAAGTGTGGGGGGTAGGCAGAGAGGCAGAGAGAGAGGGAGGGAAAAATAGAAAGAGGGAGAGAAGGAATGAAGGACAGTGAGGGAGGGAGGGAGGGAGGGAAAGTGAGGGAGGGAGGGAGAAAGAGAGGCAAAGGCAGACTAGGGACAGGTTTATTATGATGTGGGTAAGGGTGGTAGCAGAAGGCATTTGTGAGAAGTATATTGGATATATTTTATAGGTAGCTTCAACAAGATTTTCTGATGGATGTGAGAAAGGAAGTTAAGCATGATTCCAAAGGTTTTTGCATGAACAACTAAAGAAGGCAGTTGGACTCTGAACTGGGGAGAACAAGGTGGGTCAAATTTTTGTAAGATATAAAAGTGATTGCCACGTAGGTTAGTTGTTTTGAGTCAATATATAACATACATATATAAGGAATCTTTATTTAACTTCTGAAGCCATAGGTCAAATATTTACAGTCCTGCCAGTTTGTTACATTGTATACTTTAGCTTAGTCTTATCACTCATATTTCAGTATATGAAACCATTAAACTAGTAATAAAAATCGAAAATGTATATTGGCAAATATTTTAAGGCAAAAACCTGACAATTTTAAGCGTCTTCTATTCATATTGTATTCATCTCAGATAATTTAAATAGATGAATTAAAGATAACAAATTATTCAAGTGTAAATGATTTAAAAGCAAGTAGCACATTCATTTCATCACTTTTTTTTCCCTTAGAGCCTTTCATTAAAATTCAACCATTCTGCAATTAATTGTCACAATTTTCTGGCCTATATATTCTTTTACTATCATATTAAAAAAATCTTACTGTACATGTAGTATATTAAACATTTCAAGACTTGACAGTTTAATTCTATACTTGTGTTATGAGAGGCAGTTCTTTTCTTTTTACCTGTGTTATTTAAGTTAGTTATAGGAGAAATTGTAACCCTATTATCTCATGCTAACACAAGTTGGAAAATATGTATGGACATCATGAAGCAATTTGACCTGGAAACTTTTCATTTATTGAAAAGTCTGCTTTTGGATTTTATTCCATGAATTATTGCCAGATTCTTTAAATATTCATATGAAGTCTAATTGATACAGTAATGTTGAGCAACACACTCTTTACACTTGACCTATCCCAAAATGACACCATTTTTTCCTAATTATTTCAATGTTCATGAGATAGAGAGGTTGATTATGTGTGTGTGTATATATATATATATATATATATATATATGAACTATTACTGAAGCAAGCATAAAATTAATATTGTTTTTTACATATTTTGCCTCATGTAGTATAACTCATTCCATAATAAATAAGAATATTTACTGAGCATATCTATCACAAGGTGACTTTGTGTCTTAAGTAGACATTTTCTAACTATTACAGGCAAAATTAACAACAGCTACAATTTTGTGGGGGAGCAGGACCTGGCGAGCCACTCCCAAAACAACTAGCCATTGAAAACCTTATGAATAGCAAAGAGACACTGTCAGATATAGTGCTGGAAAATGAGGCCCCCAAGTTGGAAGGCACTCAAAAGACTACTGTGGGAGAGTTCCCTCCTCCAAGTAGAGACTACCGTGATGACGGAAATGGAGTAAAGCTCCAGGGTGCTCAACTTGCTGATGTGGCACAACTCAAAATGAGGAGAAACAACTGTAAACATCCATTAATAATTGTAACATGGAATGTACGTAGTATGAATCTAGGAAAATTAGAAATCATTAAAAGAGAAATGGAGGGCATAAACATTGACATTCTAGGCATTAGTGAGCTAAAATGGACCAGCATAGGCCATTTTGAGTCAGACAATCATATGGTTGACTATTCTGGGAATGATAAACTAAAGAGAAATGGGGTTGCATTCATCATCAAAAAACACATTTCAAGATCTGTCATGAAATAGGATGTTGTCAGTGATAGAACAATATCCATACGCTTACAAGGAATGCCAGTTAATATGACTATTATTCAAATTTAGGCACCCACCACTAAGGCCACAAATGAAGAAAGGGAAGACTTCTATCAGCTTCTGCAATCTGAAATAGATCAAACATGCAATCAAGACATACTGATAATCACTGGTGACTGGAATGCAAAGGTTGGAAACAAAGAAGAAGGCTCAGTAGTTGGAAAATATGGTCTTGGTGACAGAAAGGAAGCTGGAGATGGCATGATAGAATTTTGTCGGACCAATGACCTTTTCATTGCAAATACATTTTTTCAACATCATAAATGGAGACTATACATGTGGACTTCACCAGATGGAACATACAGGAATCAAATTGACTACATATGTGGAAACAAGACGATGGAAAAGCTCTGTACAAAATGTCAAAACAAGACCAGGTGCTGACTGTGGATCAGACCATCAACTTCTCATACGCACGTTCAAACTGAAGCTGAAGAAAATTAGAACAAGTATATGAGAGCCACGGTATGACCTTGAGTATATCCCACCTGAGTTCAGAGACCTCCTCAAAAATAGGTTTAATACATTAGACACAAATGATAGGAGACCGGAAGAGTTGTGGCATGACATAAAAGATATCATTCAAGAAGGAAGCAAAAAGTTCTTAAAAAGACAAGAAAAAAAGAAAAGACCAATTACATGTCAAAAGAGAAACTGGACCTTGCCCTCGAATGTCTAGCAGCTAAAGCAAAAGGAAGACATGGGGAAGTTAAGGAACTAAACAGAAGATTTCAGAAGGCAGCTGGAGAAGACAAAAACAAATATTATAATAACATATGAAAGGAGCTGGAGGCAGAAAATCAAAAGGGAAGAACACGCTCTGTTTCTCAAGCTTTAGGAAGTGAAGAAAAATTCAAGCCTCGAGTGGTAGTAGTGAAAGATTCTACAGGGAAAATATTAAATGATACAGGAAACATCAAAAGAAGATGAGAAGAATACACAGAGTCATTATACAAGAAAGAGTTGGTAGATGACCAACCATTCCAAGAGGTTGCATATGAAGAGGAACCAATGGTGTTGAAGGACAAAGTGGAAGCTGCCTTGAAAGAATTGGTGAAACACAAAGCTCCAGGAATTGATGGGATACCAATAGAGATGTTTCAACAAACAGATGCAGCACTGGAGGTGTTAATATGTTTATGCCAACAGATTTGGAAAACAGCTACTTGGCCAACTGACTGGAAGAGATCCATATTTGTGCCTATTCCCAAAAAAGGGGATCCAACTGAATGTGCAAACTATCGGACAATATCATTAATATCACACACAAGCAAAATTCTACTAAACATCATTCAGAAGCGACTGCAGCAGTATATAGACAGGGAATTACCAGAAAATCAAGCGGGATTCAGAACAGGGCAGGGAACTAGGGACATCATTGCTGATGTCAGGTGGATATTAGCTGAAAGCAGAGAATATCAGAAAGAGGTCTAGCTATGTTTTGTTGACTACGCAAAAGCATTTGATTGTGTGGATCATAACAAATTATGGATAACACTTCGGAAAATGGGAATACCAGAACACCTAATTGTGCTCATGAGAAATCTGTACATGAACCAGGAGGCAGTTGTTCGAATAGAACAAGGAAACACTGAGTGGTTTAAAGTTGAGAAAGGTGTGCGTCAGGGCTGTATACTTTCACC
>VMDO01007124.1:24752-94182 GCA_007922755.1 Pedetes capensis | reverse complement strand
TGATTGTAGGAATTTTTTAAATTCCAATTTGATTTCATCAACAATCCATGGGTCATTCAGTAGTGAATTATTCAGTCTCCATGAGTTTGTAAAGTTTCTGGAATTATTCATGTTCTTGAGCTCCAATTTTATCCCATTATGATCTGATAAGGAACATGGAATAATTTCTATTTTCTTGTATTTGTTGAGGGAGTTCTTAAGGACTAGCATATGATCTATTTTAGAAAACGTACCATGTCGAGCTGAGAAGCATGTGTATTCCTCATCGTGTGGATGAAATATTCTGTATATATCTGTAAGATCCAGCTGGTTTAGAGTGGAGATTAGATTTGACATTTCTCTGTTGATTTTTTGTTTTGATGGCCTGTCTCTTGATACAAGTGGGGTATTGAAGTCCCCCATTATTATTGATTCTGGTCTAATAAAGTTCTTTATATTCCATAAGGTTTGTCTTATAAAGCTAGGAGCTCCTATGTTTGGGGCATAGATATTAAGGAGCGTTATTGATTCTTGATCGATTGTTCTTGTATTAAAATGTAGTGACCATCCTTATCTCTTCTAATTAGTTTTGGAGTGAAATTTAATCTATCTGAAATTAAAATTGCAACACCTGCTTTCTTTTCTTCCCCTCCTGCTAGGTATACATTTTTCCAGCCCTTAACTCTCAGTTTATTGCAGTCTTTGTGAGTTAGATGAGTTTCTTGAATACCACATATTGATGGTTTGTGTTTTTTCATCCAATTAGCCAACCTCTGTCTCTTAATTGGTCCCACCTTGTTCTCTAGTAGGAGGATTGTGTCCTATCCTGGGAAGAATAAGATTGATAAGACATATGGGGTATTATTCAAGGAGAATTGCCATTGTTATTCTTTTCACATTTGTCTTTACCTTACCTATTTTATTTCTATAAGTATTTAACCTGAAAATTTTAGCTATTAAGTTAGTTTGTACTCAAATGCTATCGTTACTTTCAGTATTTCTTCCTTGATTTGATGTGCATTTCAATTATGTTTTTATATTTTTAATCATAAAACACTGCATAGCCTAATTTGGTGTTAGAAACCTACTTTGGTTTGTGATATCTTATACTAGAGTATTAATGAAGGCTGTGGTTTTCTATGGATTCTTTAAAGATGGTTAAAAGTGTTACACTACCTCTTCCAGATTCTTAGTAGAGCTCTAAAGGAGAGGCTCATCTCTTACCATTTGGGTATTACCACGGTACTTTCTGTTTTAGATTGGAATTGAGAAAATGAATACATTGAAGCTTCTATATTTCCTCATATTTGCTCCTTTTTCCTTTCCTACATAATTTATTTTACGAAAAAGTTCAGATGTGTTTTGATTCCATAATGGATCTGTATACTAAATAAGTTAAAAATTTTTAGTGAACTATGTTTCCTGTTTACAGGTTCTGTTCTGGATATTATTAAGCATATTATAGCAAAGGGGGAGCACAAAAGTGGAGTCCTAGATGAACCTACCATTGCTACAGTTCTTCGAGAAGTATTAGAAGGGTTGGAATACCTGCATAAAAATGGACAGATTCACAGGTATGTCAACAGTAGCATATGTGCCCTGATAGTTGTGCTGTAGCATCTCCCTGAGGACAGTGCAGTTCCTGTAGAGTGTTCCTCATACCTGAGTGCTGTCAGGGCTCTGCGTTTCACTAGTTTCAGCCCATTACAGTTAGAGTTTTAATTACACAGTAACTGTTAAGAAAGTGTCGGCAGCCATAGCACCCTGGCATCTGGTCCTGCCTGATCTCCGAAGCTAAGCAGGGTTGGCCTGGTTAGCCCTTGAATGGCAGACCGCCTGGGAATACCAGGTGTTTCAGGCTCAGGGGGAAGACCTGGCAACCCACTCCAAAACAATCTGCCATTGAAAACCCTATGAATAGCAGAGAATCATTGACAATAGTGACAGGCATTGCACAGTGTCAGGGAGTGTTTCATTCTATTGTACATGTTGTTGTTGTTAGGTGCTGTCAAGTCGAGTCTGACTCATAGCGACCCTAAGTACAGCCGATTATGTGCCAGGCAAATGATCTTATTTATGTTTAAGCCCATTGTTTCAGACACTGTGTCAATCCATCTGGTGGAGGGTTTTCCTCTTTTGTGTTGACCTGCCACTCTCCCAAACATGATGTCTTTCTCCAGGGATTGATCTCTCCTGACTACATGTCCGAAATATGTAAGACGCAGTCTAGCTATACTTGCTTCCAAGGAGCACTCTGGTTGCACTTCTTCTGGGACAGATTTATTAGTTCTTTTGGCAGTCCATGGTATATTCAATAGACGTCTCCAGCACCACAATTCAAAAGCATCAATTCTTTTTCTGTCTCCCTTGTTCAATGTCCAGATTTCACAACCATATGATGCCACTGAAAATACCATGGCATGAGTCAGATGCACCTTTGTCTTCAATGTGACATTTTTGCTTTTCAATACTCTAAAGAGATCTTTTGCTACAGCTTTTCCTAGAGCAATGCATCTTTTGATTTCTTGACTGCTGCTTCCACGGGTGTTGATTATAGAGTCAAGCAAAGCAAAATGTACGTAGGATTGCTATAAGTCTGACCCGACTCGATAGCACCTAACAAGGCAACATTAAGAATGACAAGTACTTCAGTTAAATTAGAAAATACAAAATCAGAGCCAGGTGTGGTGGCACACGCCTATAATCCCAGCAGCTGGGGAGGCAGAGGCAGGATCGCAACTTTGAGACCAGAGGCAGTCTGCTTAACTTAGTGAGACCCTGTCTCACAAAGTAAAAAAAAAAAAAAGGGCTGAGGGTGCAGCTCAGTGGTCCAGCACTTGCAGAGTATGCAAGCACAAGGCCCTGGGTTCAACTCCCAGTACCAAAAAAAAAAAAAAAAAGAAAGAAAGAAAATGCAAAATCAGGAAAAATAAGTAGTTTCTTACCAGGAGGCAGGCCCTAGTAACATTTGGAATATTGCTTTCTAATTTCTTTTATGTGCTTAAAATATTTGAGGTAATACTGTGTAATTTTGTCTGTTGCTTTTCCTCTCTTTCTTTTTTTCTTTCATGGTACTGAGGATTAAACCTAGGGTCTTACTTATGCTGGGCTAGTGCTGTACCACTGAGCTATATTCCAAGTCCCTTTTTTTTTTTTTTTAATTTTTTTAACCTTGTTGTGAGACAGTCTTGCTAACTTGCCCAGGCTGACCTTGACCCTGGGAACTTCTTGTCTCAATCTCCTGAGTAGCTATAATTACAGGTCTGAGCCACCATGCCTGTCTGTATCCCTGTCCCCGCCCACTACATCCCTGTTTCTTTTTTTTTCTCCTTCTTAAGACAGGATTTCACTGTGTTGTCCAGGCTGGTCTTGAATTCACAAACCTCATGCCTCAGTGCCTCAACTTCCTGAGTGCTGGGATTACAAGTATGGACCACCATGCCCAGTTTATCTGTTGCTCTTCTTATTTTACTTTGTATCTTTAATATTTTCCCAAATTATTAAAAGCTCTTTGTAAAATGACATTTTTATTAAAGCTTTTTTTTTTTTTTTTTTTTTTTTTTCACTTTTTGAGACTGGGTCTCATTAAGTTACGCAGACTGTGTCTGGTAAACTTGTAATCCTCCTGCCTCCTCCTCCTGAGCTGCTGGGATTACAGATGTGCGCCACTGCACCCGCCCATTTTTTTTTTTTTTTTTTTAAATAAATGACCTAAGCTGGGCCTGGTGCTACTGAGTGGAGAGTAAGAGCCTGGCTTGGGTGCCCGAGTCTGTGAGCACTTTCCCAAGCCTGTTACTCAGGCTGCCATAGGGTGCTACTGGAGTTCTCATTCAACCCTAGTTGGTATTGCCTGTGGGAGTGGAATGCTCTTCTCTTGGGCCATTTTTTCTTTTTTTTTTTTTGGTGGGGGACACACTGGGGCTGTGTGGATGGAGGGCCAGGAGATACTAGATCTGAATTGCCCTTTGCTAATGAGTGAAGGTCAGAGATATTCCTCCTGTACCTCCTAATGTGTCTGGATATCTGGTGTGGACCTACCTGCTCCACTGGATGTGGGACAAGGGAATGAACTTCCCCCATCTGGCCTTCATTGGCAACTGTGGTTTCAGCATAGTGGGCTCCCCTGCAACTACAAATATGGAATCCAGAGCAGGGGCTTTCTGCTGGGGCAGGGCTAGACTGCCCCTTTACTTCTCTTTTGACCAGAAGAAGGAAGCTTAGGGCTTTTTTGTGATCTATGCTGTTGACAGTTCTGGGTTTTAGCACCCTCTAGTGCTTCGTCTGCTATGTGGAAGATTCCAAGCAAGCTCAGGAAGCTCAATGCCATATTGTTCTTCAAGTGTTGAGACCCCTAGCCACTCTTTCTTTCCTCATTTCAGAGTTAATTTTTGATAGTTGAATTATTTCTAGAATTTTGTTGTTAGGTACTGTTGAGTCAGATCCAACTCATAGTGACCCTTAAGTATATCAGAATAAAACACTACCCTGTACTGTGCTATGCACACAATCTTTTTATGTTTGAACCGATTGTTACAGTCACTGTGTTTCTTCCCATTTGAGTCATGCCACATCAGCAAAAGGAGGTACTGGAGCTTTATTCCACTCCTTTTAGTAAGGTCGACTCTACTTTGAGGAGGCAACTCCTCCCTAGTCATCCTTTAAATGCCTTCTAACCTGGAGGGCTCATTTTCTGGCATTATATCTAACAGTGCTTCTCCGCTATGCATAGGGTTTTCCATGGCTAATTGTCTGGGGAGTGGGCTGCAGGTCCTTCTCCCTAGTCTGTCATAGTCTTGGAAGCTCACCTGAAATCTGTCCAATATAGGTGGCCCTGCTAGTACGTGAAATACCAGTGGCATAGTTTTCAGCATCATAACAACATGCAAGTCTCCACAGCTTTGCAAGCCAACATGTGTGGGGTCTCAAATTTTAGTTGTATTTAAAAAGAAGGAACAGGGAAAAGCAAACCTATGCCATTTTGTTTAGAACTAAAATAGCCCTTAGGTTTGGGGCAGTGCCACAATGTTACCAATGTTTCATTTTTGTAAAAAGTTTAACTTTTTCACAGTTTCCTTTATTTCCCTATTGTTTCTATCTTTCTCTGACCAAAAAAATAGTAATTACTGCTCTCATGGATAAGCCGCTGCATTGTGTTGGACAGTAATTATACCTTTATGTTTCATATCATCATCTGCACTGTTTCACAGTGAAACTGTACACCACTCAAAAGGGCTCAAAGAAATTAGAACAAACAGTATTCAAATTTATGTGAATGTATTATAGAGGCCCAAGGATAGTTTAAGTACTGATTTAGTAACAATAACTGATAGCACAAACCTCCTATTTATTCATGTTAATAAATAATAATAAAATAATGATAAAAATGAAGGCTGCTGTAAGGAGAAAAGAACTCATGAACAAGGTCATTAAGTATAACCAAATACATTTTAAGTGTAAATACCATTTATTTCCTGATTAGTATCAGGTAAATATCTAAATTAATTATCCTGAATTCAGATGCCAGAGAAAAAGTTCAGAAACAGTTGCTAAGAAGGAGCTTTATATTATTGGTCTATTTTAAAAATAATCGAGATCATTTGGGAAAACCCTTTCTGTCATATTTCTATTGGTCCTTTTGTTAGCAGTCTATTTATGTTGATGTGCTTACAGTCTATTTTGCCTTCATTTTTATCATTGGATTCTTACATAGCTTTTCTAAGCCACATATGACTAACAAAAGGGGAAATCAGAGCATATTAATATAGCTCTGAGAATTTTTTTAGATCCAGAGCAGAATTAGAATGATGATACAGAATTAGAACAATGCACCCTGTTGCCGGCTTGAGCTCTGAAACCAGGGAGTGCAGGCGGGCTGCAGAGGAAACCCTGCAAGAGAGGGCTTCGAGAGGATGGCCTCGCTGGAGCCTGCCAGGTAGCACTGAAAGTATCCTGGGAGCACTGAGGCCAGAGCCAGCCAGCTGCCTGGCCCACCTACCAAAGCCCTGTCCACTGGCAAGGAGAGAACAGTGATAAATAATTAGTCTTTTGACAGATTGTTGTCTTTCTTAAGTGTGGTCAAGTCAGTGTCTGACTCTTAATGACCCCACATACAATAGGCAAAACACTATTGTTGGTACTTCTCTGTTATTCATAGGGTTTCAATGGCTGATTTTTTTTGGGGGGGAGGCATGGGCTTCTGAGTCCTTCTCCCAAGCCTACAGCACCTGGTGTTCCACGGCGGTCTCCCATCCAAGTACTAATGAGGCTTGACCCTTAGCTTCGAGATTTGGCAGGACTGGACGCCACAGTGGTATGGCTGCAGGTCTTATTCTCAGCACTTTGAACATGTAATCTCCCTAACTTGTATCCTCCATTGTTCTGATGTGAAGTCAGCTGTTAATTGTGTTGCTGCCTCCCTACCCTACCCCATGTATTGTTTTTCTTTTGATGCTTTGAAGATAATCACTTTGTGTTTGGGTTTCAGCAGTTCAACTATGCTGCTGCTGGGTACACATTTCATTTATACTACTTGTGGTTCTTTGAGTTTTTTTAAATTTATCGGTTTTTCTTGAAATTTGTTAAGATTTTGGTATTATTTCAGTATTTTTTGTCCTTTTCTTTCTTTTTTCTTTTGCAGGCTTCCATTACATGTGTGTGATTAGCATGTTTGATTTTGTCCCCCAGGTTTCTGAGGATTTGCTCATTTTTCTTCTTTAATCTCTTTTCACTTTCCATCCTTTAGATTGATTCTTTCATAAGGTTTAATGAGGTTTAATGATTCTTCTACATCTTGAACCTGATTTTGAACCCTTCAGTGGGATTTTTTTCATTTCAGTAATTATACTTTTATTTTTCATTTTTATTTTTATTTTAGATAGGTCTTGCTGTATAGCCTAGGCTGGCCTCAGACTTGTGATCCTCCTGTCTTAGCCTCCTGGGGGCTAAATAATTTATACTTTTTAACTTCAGAATTCTCTTTAGGTTCTTTCTTTTAAAAAAATTTTTATACCAATATTGAGAATTTCTTTTCTTTCAGGAGGGTACTTAGGGTTTGAACCCAGGGCATCACACATACTTTTGCAAGTGCTTTACCACTGGGCTGCAACCCTACTCTATTTTTAATTATTTATCTTGAGAAAGGATCTTCCTAAATTATGCAAGCTGCCTCTGGCCTTAAACTAGTGATCCTCCTGTCTCCACCTCTGCAGTTGCTAGGATTAGAGGCATGCACCATGGGTCTGGGCTACTGTTTTTCCTCACTTTGAAGAATGTTTTTTAATGTTCCTTGCAAGGGATCTACTGACTGCAAAGCTGTTTAATTTTTGTGTGTCTAAGAAAGTCTTTCTCTCTTGGTTTTGAAGGATAATTTCACTGGAGATAAGTTCTGGGTTGGTGGGTTTTTTCTGTCAACACTGTAGATGTTTCACTCCACTTTCTTCCTTATTTGCATGGTTTCTTGAAGAAAAGTTGAACATAATTCTAATTTGCTTGTCTATGGGTAAAGTGTTTTCTCTAGCATCTGTAAAGATTTTTGTCTTCCCTAGACACTTTGGGTTTCCCAAGAGAGTTCTTTGTTTGATTTCTGTTTTTGTTTTTGTTTTTTTTTTTTTTGAGATAGGGTTTTGCTGTGTAGCCTAGGCTGTCCTCGACCTTGTGATCCTCCTCTGTGGGCTCTGGAGCATGATCATAGGCATGGCTACCATGCCACACTTAGAGACTTTTTAAGTAAAGTCTGACACAGGATGATTTTTTTCAGTTGTAATCCTTTAAAACTTCATGGAACTGTTTGGGCATATTCCCAAGGCCCACTCGTTATAGCAGCTTAGGAAAAACCCTCAGCCCCACCACCACCACCAAAAAGGAAGCCTAGCATCTATTGGATTCATCTATTAGAGACAGAATGTGCCTCACTTGGGCCTTCTGCTTGGTTCTTTGCATCAGCTCACCTACAAATTAGCCTCCTTAAAGGGGAACCCAAAGTATCAGGGTGCATCAGAAGGTGTCCTGGAAGCTATGATGCAGTTCCTATATTTGGAGTCCTTTAGTCCTAATGACCTCTTTGAACTACAGTTCTCTATGACTGAAGATACATTATGGGTACATATAGGTTCAGGATTGTTATCTTCCTTTTGATTTTACATAATCCCTTTCATTCCTAAAAATACATTTGTACTAAATACAATTAGGTCTTATTTTAATATAGCTATAGTAGCTTACTTTAGGTAAATATGGTTTTCATTGCAGCTCAGTCAGTCTTCTCAGGATCCTGGCTTTAGGAAAAGGTCACAGTTGCAGTTACCAGCCTTAAAGTGGCCCAGCGCTGTGTGTCCTATGTAGGTGCAGGTAGCCATTTAGGATCCCTGGATGTACAGTCCTGCCTCTTAAGTGTCCTTTTCATTTCTGAACCTTGAAGATTTCCTTTTCTTTATTTCATATTCAATTATGTCATAATTATCTTCTAATTTATTGAACACCTCCCCCACACACCCCCACTCCCTTTTCTCTTTTTGGAGCAAGGAAAGGTGGGCAAGAGCCTGGCTGTAATGATCAATGTCTGCTTTCCAGACACAGTTTGCCATGTTGTTTGGAATGGGAATTCTCTCTTTCACGTTATTTTCTTATTTCATATTTTAATTAATTTATTTATTGTTTATTATTATGTTTTATTTTATTTTTTGAGGTAGTTGGATATTGAACTCAGGGTCTCACACTTACTTTGCTAGTGCTGTACTACTGGGTTACACTGCAGTGCATTTTTTTTTTTTTTTTAATTTTGAGTCAGATTTTCGATAAGTTACACAGGCTGCCTCTGTCCTTGAACTCGATATCCTTCTGCCTCTGTTTCTGAGTCACTTGGACTATAGGCATGTGCCACTGTGTCTGGCCCTCTTTCATATATTAAATCATAGACTCTTTTAGTACATATTGGAATCACCTAGGAAGCTTTGAAAGGTATTGCTGCCTGGGGCCACTGCCAGAAATTCATTTAATGGATGTGGAATAAAACTTTGGCACTGGCACTTTTAAAGGTCTGTGGTACTTGTGATGTGCAGCCCAGGCTGAGAACTACCATTCCAACTTCAGCAGTATTAATTTCCCTCCATTTCTACTGTGTATTCCGCTGGTGCTCTAGGCTTTCCAGATTTTGATCAGAATGGACATGTCTCTAAATTAGACTTTCCTCTTTACTTACCCAAATATTTTTCCCATTTAAGAGATGAGCTCCAAGTTGAGTGTGGTGACTCACAACTGTAATCTCAGCATTCAGGAAGCTGAGGGAGGAGGTTCATTAATTGTAACAGGTACCATACTAATGTAAATGTTACTAATATCGGGAATTGACTGTGATGTGTGTAGGAACTTTTCTGCACTATCTTTGTAATTTTTATGTAAATCTAAAACCATTCTAAGAAATAAAACATTTTTTACAAAAAGATTTCCTTCTCTTAAATCCAATACTCTGTTCCAAAGCATATTACTTCTTGTTACTTTCTTGTGATTCCTTTGAGAGAATTTACTCCAGTGTGTGTGTGTGTGTGTGTGTGTGTGTGTGTGTGTGTGTATTCCTCTGCTCTTTTTTTTTTTTTTTTTTTAAATAAAACAAATAAGGACTGGGGTAGTATGGAGGACAACCTAGTTTCTTATTACTGTTCAGTTGGCATTTTTATTTACTTTTTTTATGCTCCAGTTCTTTGCAGAAGGGGACTGAGGCAAATGGTCTTCTGGGTCATTAGTTAAGTCTAGTTGATGAATATCTGGGGGGTTCCTAAGTAAGTGCAACTGATGAAGTAGTGTATTTACATACAGGCTCAGATCTAGCTCATGGTAAAATGAGGAGACATTTAGAAATACAATCATGCAGTATATTATGCTAACATTGCAGTACAGCCTGTTGCAAGAAACAGAAGAGGGAATAGCTTAAACTATACTTTTTTCCATTAGGTTTTCAGTGAGTTCAGCAAAGCAAGTTGGAAGTTAGTGATTGACTCAGTTGGATGATCTTTGTCACTAAGGGAAAAGAATGTCCTCAGTTCTCTCTTGTTTGTCATGTCTGAGTTGGGGACTTTAGGTTCATAGAGCAAAGTAGGTCATCTTCCACTGTAGTAAATCAGCCTACGGGAACACGACTTGTAAGTTGCTTGGGTTTATGAGCAGCACACAACACTTAGGAGCATGGTTTCTTATGCTTCAGTATGTGTTCTGGAAAGTAATCGTGTGCTATCATGATGCTGCTGCGCACACTTGTGAAATGATTGTTCTTTATTTGCTAGGGAGTGGTTATGTCTAAGGATGGGTGAAAAAGGGGTCAAGGACAGGATGATATGTTGGGCTTTTCTGGGGCTCCTTTTCATAACAAACAAGGACTTCCTCCATGAGCTGACCTTGCCTCTTTCTTATCTAGCTTTAAAGCCTGCCTTTCTTTGGTTTGTTTGATTATATTTATTTCAATGAAAAATGACCACATCAGCACATTCCTACGGATATTTAAACACTGTTACCCTTGACTTCAGACCCATTCATCTCCTCCAGAGAAACCATCAAAGAGGGGGCTGTGTGCAACATGAGTAGTACCATATAAAATGCGCTGTCCTGTTTGATTTGCTCATTTAACAGTTTGTATTAGATGATATTTCATATCACAACCTGCTGATTCTATTTCATGGATTTAACTTTTTTCCTCTATAGTTGGATATTTATGTTGTTACCATTTTTTATTATTACAAAGAATGTTGCAGTGGAACCCCCATGTACCTTCCTTTTACAGTGTTGAGAGTTTCTTTAGGTTATTTATCAAGAAATGGATTTGTTGCTCTTAGTATTTGGGGATTTTTAATTTTGCCAGATATTACTGAAATGTTGTTGCATGGGAGAGAATGAGTTGTAAATTTAAATGGATAATGTATTATCATACTGGAGAAAAAATCCAGGTGTGTTATAGATATGTATTCTGTTAATTGGACTGATGACAGTTGAAAATTTATGTGGCTTGATTAAAAATTTTTCTTACCTCAAGACATGAAAAGGTTTGCCTAGACTACTAGACTTGAGAATGGTGGTCAATGAGACTTTGACCTTTTTAGTGATCTTCAGTTTTTTCTTATGAGACAGGGGCTAGCTGTGTTGTCCAGGCTGGCCTTGAACTCGTGCTCTTCTTGCCTCAGTCTTCCTGAGTGCTGGGATTATAGGCACGCATCACCACGCCTCGCCATGGTTAGTTTTCTAGTAACAAGAATGTGTTTTTGTGTTACTTTTTGTTGTTATGAGTACTTGACTATAAAAATGTAGTGGGGTATGAATAATTTATATTTATATTATAAGCTCAGACTAGTTCCTATTTTCAGCTGCATGCTGATCATTAAAAATATTTGATCAGTTAGGAGGTTGGGAATAGAGCTTGAGGGAGAGATCTAGTATTTTTAGTGTTTAGTTGGCATAGGAAAAAAATCAGAATATTTCAAAAAGTAGAATTAAATGAGGGTAGATGAGAGTCATATTCTTTGGCCACTATTACACCAATCGAGGTTTTCTAGATATTATAATAAGCTGTATCTTATTGTCATTTTCTGTTTAATGTTTGGATTCTAGTACAAGTGACTAAAATTTTTAAAAATGTACTTTTGATTTAATACCCTTTAATACAAAATAAAACATTTAAATATTGTTAATCATGTATGAATATAGTGAACAGTTGCTTCAAATGTTATTCCAAAGAATAGATTTTTTTTTTATATATAACTTTTTTTTCCTTAGAGATGTGAAAGCTGGAAATATTCTTCTTGGAGAAGATGGCTCAGTACAGATTGCAGGTAAAGATTAGAATTTCCTTTTAGCTTGATTTAATGGTCAATAGAACCACTTTTTAAATTTTTTAAATTTTTAAAACTTTTCCCTGGTATTAGGAATTTGAACTCAGGGCTTCATGCATGCTAAGCCAAGTGCTCTACCACTAAACTGTAAGCTCAACCCCTTATTTACTTTTTATTTTGAGACAGGGTCTCCCTAAGTTCTGCCTCAGGCCTCAGGCCTTGAACACATGATCTTTCTGCCTCAGCCTCTCATGTTGCTAGGATTACAGGCTTGTGCTATGGTACCTGGCTATCTTTTGTTTTCTTAACCTTTATTCTCTCCTGTCCCCTGGATCATCTCTATTCAACCATCCTATGTTGATACATCTGCAGCAGTACCACTTGGTGTCTGATCCTGTCAGATCTTGGAAGCTAAGCAGGGTCGGGCCGGGTTAGTACTTGAATGAGAGACCACCTGGGAATACAAGGTGCTATAGGCTTGGGAGAAGGACCCAGCAACCCACGCCCCCAAAACAGCCATTGAAAACCCTATGAATAGCAGAGAAGCAGTAATAATACTGTTTTGTCTGTTGTATGTAGGGCCGTTATGAGTTGAATACTGACTCGACAGCACCTAACAACATGCTGGTACATTCCTGCTGACTCTCAAGAGGTCTTCTATTGCTCATAGTCATTTTGCTAACAATTATTCATTACTTTCCATTTGTCCTTTCCTCACCCCCATTAGGATCTTCTGCTATAGGTTCTTAATGCATTCTGTATTTTCCTTTAAAGGAAAAATAGTCAGGAATCCTCACTGTGAGTAAATATGCACTAGGCGTGGTGGCACATGCCTATAATCCCAGCAACTCAGGAGATGGAGGCAGGAGAATCGCAAGTTTGAGGCCAGAGCAACTTAGCGAGACCTTGTCTCAAGGTAAATTTAAAAGGGGCTGAGGGTGCAGATCAGTGGTAGAGCCTTGCAAAGTATGCACTAGGTTGTGGGTTCAGCCTCACAGTACTAACAGGAAAAAAAAAAAGAATAAACATGCTTTAGAAAGGTAATATGGAGCTGCTTTTGTCTGGGGGGAAATGGAATATTCATCAGTGAAGGCAGAGGAATGTGAGAAGTGGCATTGTACTTTTGGCAGTTTCAGAGTTAAAGGATAAGAGTTGGAGTCCAGGGCCTGCTAATGGAGGTGAGCCTGATGAGACAGTGCCTCCTGCAGCTTGGTTTCAGACTGCTAAAATACTCATGTGCACAGCAGGAGGAAGATAGTGCCCCAAATTTTAAATCATTTCTCCATTTCTTTTATTTCTTTTCTTTTTCTTTCTTTCTTTTTGTATTTTTTAAGATAGTGTCTTATTATGTAGCCCAGGCTGGCCTGGAACTCACTATGTAGACCAAACTGTCTTTGAACTTCTGTTGATCCTCCTGCCTCAGTCTCCCAGGCATGCATCACCATGCCCGGCTATTTCTCCAGCTTTGGGAGATACTTTAGGCAAACTGTTTCATGTCTTGAGGTAAGAAAAATTTTTAAGCCACATAAAGCTTGAATATAAATTTTTCTCCTTTAAAATTAACAACCTCTCCTCATCAAAAGAGGAACAAATAGTTTCTCACTAAAGGCAAGCCATTGATTAGAGATAATATTTGCATCATAAATAAATGATGGAGGGCTGTCACATTTAGAGTGTATAAAGAACTCATTAAGGAAAAGTAAAATAATAAAATGAGCAGAAGACTGGCATAGTCATTTCCCAAATGAAAACATCCAAACATAAATTTAATAATCTATTAGTAAAGTAAAATCACATGGGATAACATTCTCAATGGATTAGCCTGGCAGAAATATCTGATAGCATAAATTCTTGGTGTGTATCTAAAGCAAGGAAAAAAAATCTTATACTCTGCTGGTAGAAGTGTAAATTGATACAATAGTTATATTAAAGTTAAAGCTGTGCACATCTTAAGCTATAGCTCCTATGTATATACCCAAGAGAAACTTAACTGTGTGCCACAATGATCTTAACCTTTATGAGTTTTAAACAGTCCTAATGCCTGTCATCAGTACAGTGTATAAATAAATTGTGGTTAGTTTACATACTAGGATACTCCATGGTCAAGAAAATGGATATAACCACAGTTAGATAAAAAAGCATTAATAAATCATAAGACTATTAGGTGAGAGACTGGGCATGCATGGCACCGTAGCCAGTTGATCTACATAGACCAGGACTTTGGTAACAACTTTGCTTCCTCTCTCCCCCTCTTCCGTGTCCAGTCTGTCCCCAGGTTTTGCCAATGGACTTTTTATAAAAAATTTTTATTGTGGCAAAATATATATAAAATTTACCATTTTAACTGTACTTTAGCAGATGGTTCTGTGGTGTTAAGTACATTTGGACTGTGCAAGCATCACCACCACTCATCTCTAGAACTTTTTCAGTCTTTCCTATCTAAAAACTCTGTACCTATTTAAAAAATAATTTTCCATTCCACCTCTCTCCCCAACACTGAACAACCCCTTTTTTGTTTTCTGTTTTCATGAATTTAACTACATTAAGTAAGTCCATCTAAGAAAGATCATACACTTTTTGTGATTGACTTATTCAGCATAATGTCTTTAAGGTTCATGTTGTAACGTATCAAGATTTTATTACTTTTTAAGACTGAATAATAATTCCATTGTGTATATATATCGTATTTTGTTCATTCATCCATCAAAGGGCATTTAGGTTTCTTCTACCTTTTGTCTTTTGTGAATAACACTACTATGAATGTTGTTATTGTTGCTGGGTGCTGTAGAGTCAATATCTGACTCATAGCAACCCAACGTATAGGTGAAACACTATTGTCAGTGCTTCTCTGCTAATCATAGGGTTTTCAATGGCTGATTGTTTTTTGGGAGTGGGTTGCCAGGTCCTTCTCCCAAGCCTACAGCAACGGGTGTTCCCAAGTGGTCTCCCATCCAAGTACTAACCAGGCCTGACCCTGCTTAACTTCCAAGATCTGACAGGATCGGACGCCATAGTGGTATGGCTGCGGGCACTGCTATGAAGAAGTATGTACAAATATCTGAGTCTCTGCTTTTATTTCTTTTGGGTGTGTACCCATAAGTAGAATTGCTGGAGTATGTTTGCTTTTTTTTTCTTTGTAGAACTGGGCATAAAGGGATTGAACCCAGGGCCTCGAGCATGCTAGGCAAGCATTCTACCACTCAGCTGCACCCCAAGCCCCTTTTTCATTTTTTATTTTTGAGAATGGGTCTTGCTAAGTTGCACAGACTGCCTCTGACCTCAAACCTGCAATTTTCTTGCTTCACAGACTCTTAAGTAGCTAGGATTTCAGGCATGTGCCACAGGTTCCAGCCTGTGTTTTATTTTTTTGAGGAACTGCCATATTATTTTCCACAACAATTGCACCATTTGCACAGCAATGTACAAGAATTTTAAACTCTCTTAGGCAACATTAATTTTCTGGGTTTTTTGTATGTTTGTGTGTTCTGTTTTTTAAATAGTAGCCATTCTAATGAGTATAAGGAGGCATCTATCACATTGTGGTTTTGATTTATATTTGTCTAATGTTTAGTTTTGATGAACATCTTTTCATACTTAATGGCCATTTGTCTTTTTTCTTTGATGAGACCTTTATAATTTACTCAGGTCCTTTGCCCATTTTTGATTGAATTTTTTGACTTGAGATCTTCCTGCCTTAGCCTCCCAAGTGCTGAGATATATGAATGTTTTATATATTCTGGATATCAATCCTTTATCACATGTGTGGTTTACCAATATTTTCTTCCAACCTGTGAGTTGCCTTTTTACTCTGTTAACAGTGATCTTTTAACTTTTTTTTGTAAAATGGCACTGGGATTATAGGCATACACCACCATGCCTGGCTACCTTTTAAAAAATTTTAATGAAGTCTATCTTAACTACTTCTTTTGTTCTCTGGGGTTTAGTGTCACATCTAAGAAAACTCTGCCAAATCTAATGTTGTGAAGCTTTTCCCCTGTTTTCTTATAAGAACTTTATAGTTTGGGGGCTTGTCATTTTTCATACTTTGTTAAGGCATTTATTCTAGTGTATTATAGTTACCTGACTTCACCTTCTATAATTAGAAGTTGCACAAGGCAGAAACCATGTCTCCCTTGATCATCACTTTTGTTACTGCCATTTAGTAGACACGAAAGTCCATTCTGTACTTTATTGAAATTGCATAAATAAAGGAGGTAAAGTGATGTCTTTCACATTTTAGTTACTCTTTTTAGTTGGCAATTTAAAACAATAGGCAAATGGTGCTTTTGCTGCTTGGTTTCTATTCCCTATGGTTAGATTGACTTTTTGGTAATGTAGCTGTCTAAGTTATTTAACAAGAACATTTTGAAGTGGATATTCTCACATTTCTTAGCTAAATGTTTTAACTCAAGTTTTCAGGATTAATAAGTCCTAGTTGGGAGCAAGCAGAGGTGAAGATCTCAAGATCCTGAATCATTATTAAATTCTGGATTTAAAATTTGGGATATTTTAAAGCTACTAGAAGATTTAAAAAAAAAAAAAAAAAAGAAAGAAAGAAAAATCAGGCATGGTGGCGCACGCCCGTAATCCCAGGGACTCAGGAGGCCGAGGCAAGAGGATTGCAAGTTTGAGACCAGAGGTAGTCTGCACAATTTAGCGAGACCCTGTCTCAAAAAAGTAAAAAAATGGGCTGAGGGTGCAGTTCAATGGTACAGCACTTGCAAAGCATGCAAGCATAAGGCCCAGGGTTCAACCCCCAGTGCTGCAAAAAAAAAAAAGAAAAGAAAAGAAAAATCTCACAATTGCATCTAAAGATATATTCTATGTAATTTGGTTAATCTTTATTATATTTAGATATTTTAGAGCATAAATTTGTTCCATTAGTAGTAAAAATACCTAGTACTTATTGAGGGGCTATTCTAAGTATATGATAATTCATTCAGTCCTGAACAACCTTACTAGGTAGATGCCATGCACCTTTTACAACAAAGATTAAAAGTAACTGGTAAGTTCACCAAGCAAGTGGCAGAGTTTAATGCATCAAATGTAGATGTTTTTCCCTTGAATGCCCTTTTAAATGTTTACTTTTTTTGTTGTTACAAACCGTACATTTAAAATCTTCTAGATGTTTGCCAGTTTAGGATCATTGAGAACCATTAAGATTTTAAAAATCTATTTTGTATAGACTTGCCGTTTTAGATAGTGATGAATATTTGCTTCAAGATGAGTTCATTGACTTTTGAATCTAGAATTTTAAAGTTTGCATGCTAAAATTACCTTTCTCACACTGGCTTTGTCCATAATTTATTTTGTTTTCAAATATAAACACATTTTTTACCTACTGCAGTGTTCTGAAATAAAAAGCAAGCAGGGAGTCAGGTAAGATGTATAAAAGTTGTTGAATAAAGTATACAGAAATCTCATGTATTATGTAAGTTTCTTTGAATGTTTCAGAAATTATCATTGACTAACTTAACAAAGCAGGAATTTTTTAAATATACTGAGAGTATGCAGAGTCAAAAAAATTAACAGCCAAGCCTAAGGATAAGGAAGAATGGCATTGTGCTGGTAACCTTTAGCGTGCTACTTTGGCATGATTCAGCTCCAGTGACCTTCAGTTTTCTTGTCTTTCCCTTCAGGCTTCAGATTGCCAGGAGACTATGATTGATTCAGGTTGGATTAAAGTGTCTAACCCTGGCTCAAATCCAGTATGCCTCGGGGACAGGTCATAGAATACAGAACATGATAACTGATCTTAGAGGAGGAAGACTCATGGTGAGGCACAATCCTGCTCATCATTAACTAGTACTTTGGCTTCAATCTTTTGGTATAGAGTCTTTGTAGAGAAAATCCTGAGGCTTAGAGAGGTAAACCGAGTTTACCAATGTCACACATCTATTAAGAGGTCAAGTTAGGATATGAAAATTAGGATTACTAATATATTTGAGACCAGCTTCTTGAGATCTTTTTGAATGCCAATCTAAAAAGTTGGGTTTCATTCTGTAGGGTTTTTTGATCTGAGCGGGCCGCATCAAAGTGGTAATTAAAAGAAGATTCAAGGAGAGGAAAGACAATGAAAAAATGAAAGTAAATCTGATAGTGGTGTGTAGAATGGATTGGAGCAGGGAGCAAAATCTGAGATGGTGATCTCTGTGAGTGGAGGGAAACAGAATGAGGGACCCGTTAAGCTGTACCTTAATTTAATCACAAAGTTTAGCACAAAGAAGAGAAACGTTCATGTGTTTATCTTATTTATGTATATGATGGTGACCGTGCTAGTTCCTGTGTATGAGAGTTACTGATTTTCTACACCTGTGTTAGTCACACATTTCATCACTGTGACAAAACTCTGAGAAACAACTGAAAGGATAAAAGGTTTATTTTGGCTCATGGTTTCCAAGGTTTGAGCCCAAAGTTAACTGGATCCATTGCTCGGGACCTGAGGTGGTACAGAATGCCATGGCAGTGAGAGCATATTGCAGAGGAGGCTGTTTACCTCATGGCAGTCAGGAAGTGGAGAGAAGCAGGAAGGGGCCCAGGACAAGGGTGCGCCTCCAGGGCCCTGCGTCCTACACTAAGACCCTACCTCCTGCTTTTCACCACCTCCCAGTAATGTCATCATATTACATATCCATTAAGGGATGAGTCCATTGATTAGTTCAGAGCCCTCGGTGTCCAAACTCTTCCCAAAAAGCCCATCAGCTGGCAGCCAGGCTCCTAATACGTGAGCCTGTGTAGGACATTTCATAGTGAAACCATAACAAATACTGTACTGTTGTATTCTGTTTTAGACTTTGGGGTCAGTGCTTTTTTAGCAACTGGTGGTGATATTACCCGAAATAAAGTGAGAAAGACCTTTGTTGGCACCCCTTGCTGGATGGCACCTGAAGTTATGGAACAGGTACTGTGAATTTTGTCTTTTTAAAATTGTTTAAGGTTTTGTTATAAAACTGAAAAAACTTAGAAGTATTTGCTTTTGTTTGGTATACCAGGTTAACTTTGGAAAATGCATGTCTTCCTTCCTTGGTTAAGACTTTAGTCCAAGCTGGGCATTGTAGCTTATACCTGTAAACCCAGCAACTTGGGAGGCAGAGGCTGGAGGTTCGCAGGTGCAAGGCCAGAGGCAGCCTGCATAACTTAGTGAGACCCTCTCAAAATAAAAAGTAAAAAAATGGGCTTGGGTGCAGCTCAATGATAGAGCGCTTGCAAACTATACATGAGGTGCTGAGGTCGACCCCTAGTGAAGCAAAATAAATAAATAATAAATAAATATGAAAAGAACAATTTTAGTCCATCTTAAAAAATGAGTGAGAAAGTTGGGCAGGGTGGCACATGCCTGTAATCTCACCACTTAAGAGTCTGAGGCAGGAAGATTACTAGTTTCAGGCCAGTCTGGGCTACATAGCAAGACCCTATCTCAAAACACAAACACACAGGACCAAAAACAGAGACAAAAGAAAAACATAAAACCCCAAAACATGACAAAACCAAAGTCACCCCAGAACTTTATAAAGGACATCTGAAACTCAAGATTTGTACCAAAGACAATCTAAGAGACAAGATTAAAAATTTTTTTCTTACTCTTAATTAAATGACCTAAGTGTTTTGTATGTACTTTTCATTGATGATTCTGTATTTATTTATTTTTGGAGACCAGGTCTTGCTATGTAGCCTATGCTGGATTTGAACTGCTGATCATCCTCCCTCAGCCTGCGGAGTACTGGGATTGTGTACACGAGCCACCTTGCCTGGTTCATTACTATACTTCTTGAAGGACCAGTTGCCTCCACATCCCCATTTCCCGTTTGGCATCAAACAACTGCAGCCTATTGTCATTCATGTTATCACTCTAAGGAGACTCCGCTGATTCTCAGATCTACCCTCATTTCTCTCTGTTTTTCTGTTTCTTTTAAGCACTGAATGTTGAACCTAAGGCCTCCCACTTGCTAGGCAAGTGTTCTGTCCTGAGCTGCTCCTCTAGCCACTTTTTAAAATTTTTTGAGACAGGATCTCCCTGAGTTGCACAGGTGGGCTCTGGCCTTGAACTCACCATCCTCCTGCCATATCCTCTTGAGTTGGTGGGATTACTGGAGTGTGCCTCAGTGCCCGGCCTGCACTCATTTCTTCTTCCCCATTACTTGTCTTGGTGGCATTTGAGACTATCGGCCATTCCAACTTTAAATTCATTTCCTTGGCAGCTTTACTGCCATTTCCTCTTTCTTCTCTTCTTGTCAGGCCATTTCTCTGACTTCTTTTCTGTCCCCTGCCTCCACCCCTAAATGACACTCTTTCCCAGGACCATGCTCTTGGGCCCTTTTCTGGGTACAAACACTCACTAGATGTTCTCAAGTGTGCTATCACTTATTTCTAATTTCTAATTTCTAAATTAGATGCTGTTGTTGTTAGATGCCGTTGAGTCGGCATCCAACTCATAGTGACCCTCATAGGGTTTTCAATGGCTGACTGTTTTGGGATTGCCTTGGGAGTGGATTGTCAGGTCCTTCTCCCATTTTTGCAGTGCTGGGAATTGAACTCAGCACCTCAGAGACTGCAGCGCAGTGCTCTACCAACTGAGCTAAATCCCAGCCCAAATTAGATGCAGACCAGTCTTATTTCTAAGTCTTCAGCTAGGTTATTTCCAAATCTGTATGGATGCTTTGCATACATTTCATAAATGTATACCTGTACAACCCCAGGGAGGAGGACACTGCAGCCCACATAAGGCCGCACGTGGTCACACTTAGGAATAGAGTGCACAAACAAGGGCTGTGAGAGAAAGGCTTTGTAGTACCACGATAGAAAGATGCCCCTTGGTTTCCTTGGGAGGATGTGATTGACTGGCAAGGAGCTGAAACCTGCTACTCAGGGATAAGCCAGAGCTGCACCTGCTCTGATTGATAAAGAGAGTTGTTGAGCTAAGGGACATTATCCACAGGGGAAAATAAGGGAAGGGAACTTACCTTTGGGTCATTAGAAGCCCTCTGTTCTACCTTATGACAGGGCACATAATATTAAACATTGATTTAGGTCTTAAAACTACAAATTCCAGAAACCTCTTTTTCTCATATTGTTTAGGAAAGAAAATTAAAATGTATAACTGTATAATTTGCAGGTAGCAGTATAAAAGAAGAGAAATTGGGCAACATATTTACACTAAGAACCTCAAAAATATTCATACCTTTTGTAGCTTTTTCCATTACAGAAATAAGGATAAAATAGCTGGCATGGTGGTGAATGTTTATTATCCCAGCACTTGGGAGGCTGAGGCAGGGGGATTATAAGTTTGAGGCCAGTCTGGGCTACATTTAAAGGCCCTGTCAAAAGAAAGAAAGGAAAGAAGGGAAAGAAGGAGAAAGAAGAAAAGGAAGGAAGGAAGGGGAACAGAAAGGAAGGAAGGGGGTGGGAAAAGAGAGAGAAAGAGAGAAACAGAAAGGCAGGCATGTTGGTGAACTAATACTACAATATACAGTGTTTGGAAAACAAAAGACTTAAGATCACTACAAAACATTTTGTTCCAGTTCTTGTTTGTGTTTTTCCCTTTGACATTGGAGTTTGAACCCAGGGCCTTGCACATGCTAGGCAAATGCTCCACCACTGAGCTGCATCCTTAGCCTCATTTTTATTTTTAGACATGGTCTTGGTAAATTACACAGGCTACCTCTGGCCTTGAACTCATGATTCTCCAGCCTCAGCCTCCTGAGTTGTTGGGATTACAAGTATGGTGCCTGGTCTTCCTTGTCTTTTCATTAAAAAAAAAAAATACTCTGTATGTATCTGTTGTAACAGTATCAAACTTATGACAATTTCATATTTTTTCTTCATGTTTTATCATAAATGGTTTTCCACATTTTCATATAAAATTAATAAACATTGCTTTTACTTGATTATATCATTTTGAGTATACCATAATTAACAATTCATTGTTAGTGAACAATCATGTTGCCTTTTCGTGAATCACTAATTATATTTAGTTTTTGCCTACTTTAGATTATTTTATTGGTTTATAACTTGTGAACACTTTTATTGTTCATGACACATTGTTGTTAGTTGTTGTTAGGTGCCGTCGAGTCGAGTCCGACTCATAGCGACCCTATGTACAGTAGATCGAAACACTTGCCGATTCTGTGCCAGGCAAACAATCTTATTTATGTTTAAGCCCATTGTTGCAGACACTGTGTCAATCCATCTGGTGGAGGGTTTTCCTCTTTTGTGTTGACCTGCCACTCTTCCAAACATGATGTCCATGACACATTAGAAACTACCTTTTAGAAGTGCTTTTAGCCTGGTTGTAGTAAACCTGCCCATTTCTCTGTTCTTTGCAGGTCCGAGGTTATGATTTTAAAGCTGATATCTGGAGTTTTGGGATCACAGCAATTGAACTGGCCACAGGGGCAGCTCCTTATCATAAGTATCCACCAATGAAGGTGAGTTTTGTATTCAAAGTACTGTCCCAGCTTAAGTCCCAATTCCTTTTCAGAGAGTTTCTTCGTTTGTCTATTTTACCCGTGGAGTTCTCCCCACCCCCAGTTTTGTTATGACAAAATGTACATATTTTGACAAAATACATATGTATTTGACAAAATACATATATGACAAAATGTACATAGCACTTACCATAAAATTGCCACCTTAATCTCTTTTACCTGTTTTGTTGTTGTTGTTTGTGTGTGTGTGTGTGTGTGTGTGTGTGTGTGTGTGTATTTGTTTTTTGGTGCTGGGGACTGAACCCAGGGTAAAACATTTTAGGGTGTATAGTTGAGTGATATGAAATAAATTCATAATGTGCATCTATCATCATTGTATCCAAACTCTTTTCCTGTTGTAAAACTGAAACTCTGTGTTCATTAAACAATAGTTCCATTCCTCTTCCCTTCATTCCCTGGCAGCTATTCTGCTTTCTATGATTTTGACTACTGTAAACACCTCATATGGGCTGGGATTTAGCTCAGTTGGTAGAGCACTGCGCTTCAGTCTCTGAGGTCCCGAGTTCAATTCCCAGCACCGCAAAAATGGGAGAAGGGCCTGGCAATCCACTCTCAAGGCAATCACGAAACAGTCAGCCACTGAAAACCCTATGAGGGTCGCTATGAGTAGGATACCAACTCGACGGCACCTAACAACAACAAACACCTCATAACTGTAATTATACACTATTTTTCATTGTGTGAAAGGCTTATTTCACTTAGCATAATGTCCTCAAGGTTCATAAGTATTGGAGAATGATACAGAAGTTTCACCTTTCTCTCCTTTTATATTAAAATAATTTGGGGTGGGGAGACTGAGGTATAGTTCAGTGGTAGAGTGTTTTCCTTCCATGTGTCTGGCTTTGATCTTGCACCCTCCTACCCTTCCTAGCCTCTGGTGACCACTGTTCTACTCTTTTCTGCCATAAGATCAACAGTTTTAGTTTCCACATGAGTGAGAACATGGTGTATTTATCTTTCTGCACCTGGCTTATTTAATAAACATAATGTCTTCCAATTCCATCCATATTGTTACAGGTGCCAGGATTTTGTTCTTTTCTAAGTCTGAATAATACTGCATTGTGTATATGTATGTGTGTGTGTATCACATTTTCTTTTTCCATTTACCCATTGATGAACACTTTGGTTGATTTTATGTTGTTGTTGTTAGGTGCTATCGAGTCAAGTCTGACTCATAGTGACCCTCATAGGGTTTTCAATGGCTGACTGTTTCGGGATTGCCTAGGGAGTGGATTGCCATGTCCTTCTCCCATTTGGTTGATTTTATATCTTGGTTATATTCTGAGGTTCCATGTGAATTTTAGGATTATATTTTCTATTGCTGTGAAGAATGACCTTGGTATTTTGGTTGAGATTGCATTGAATCTGTAAATTATTTTGGATAATATGGACATTTTAACAATACTAATTCAACCCAGCCTGTAGCTGTAGCCCTGTGGCATCCAGTCCTTTCAGATCTCGGAAGCTAAGCAGGGTCGGGCCTGGTTAGTACTTGGATGGGAGACCACCTGGGAACACCAGGTGCTGCAGGCTTGGGAGACGGACCCGGCAACCCACTCCCAAGTATCAGTCCGCCATTGAAAACCCTATGAACAGCAGAGAAGCACTGACAATAGTGTTTTTCCTGTTGTATTTAGGGTCTCTATGAGTTGGATACCGACTCGACAGCACCTAACAATAACAACAACAATTCAACCCACAAACGTGGATGTCTTTCCATTATTTTGTATTCTCTTCGTTACACCAGTGTTGTATAATTTTCATTGGCATTTCCTTGGTTAAATTATTCCTAGGAATTTCTTTATAGCTATTGTAGATGGGATTGCTTTATTTCTTTTTCAGCAAATTTGTTATTGATGTGTGAGAATGCTACTGCTTTTTATACATTGATTTTGTATCCTGCAGCCTTTCTGAATTTATCACTTCTGACAATTTTTTGGTAGAATGAGTCAGCCTTTCTTTCTTTCTTTCTCTCTCTCTCTCTCTTTCTTTCTTTCTTTCTTTCTTTCTTTCTTTCTTTCTTTCTTTGTCTTTTAGTACTCAGGGTGAATGCAGGGCTTCAAACATACTTTGCAAATGCTCCTCCACCGAGCTGCATTCCCATTCCCCTTTTTATGTTTTATCTTGAGTCAAGGTCTTGCCAACTTACACAGGCTGCCTCTGGCCTTGAACTTGAGATCCGCTTGCCTCCACCTCTGAGTCTTTGGGATTATAGACAGTGCCACTATAGCTTGTAGGTTTTTCTATATATAAGGTCACGTGTCATCTACATGGTGTAGTTTGGATGTTGAATACCACCCAAATGGCCACACATTAAGGGCTTGGCCCTCAGGATGGTGCTGTTGAGCAGTGATGGGGCTTTTTGGAAGTAGAACCTTGTGGGAGATCTCTAGGTCATTTTGCCATCAAAGAGGACTTTGAGACTCCAGTCTCTTCCTCCTCTTCTGCTTCCTTGCTCATGAGGTGAGTGGTTTGCTATGCTGCATGCTCCCATCATGATGTGTCATCCTTGCCCCAGGCATAAAGTCCTGGACTGTTTGATCTTGGACTAGAATCTCCAGAACTGTGAGCCAAAATGAACGTTCTTCTCTCTATGAGTAAATCATCTAATGTATTTTCTCAGAGTAATGGGAAACTGACTAACACACAGGGATAATTTGACGTCTTCCTTTCTTGTTTTGATGACTTTAATTTCTTTTTCTTGTCTAATTGCTCTGGTTAAGACTTTCAGTATCGTGTTGAATAAAAGTGGTAAATGTGGACATCCTCGTCATCTTTCCTGTGTGTGTATGGAGGGGGCAGTTCTGGGGGGTTGAGCCCAGAGTGTCATGCATGCCAGGCAAGTATTCTATCATTGAGCTGTACCTCCAAACCCTTTTTTAGTTTTTTTAAGGCAGGGTCTCACTAAGTTGTGTGCATCACCTCTGGCCTCAAACTTGGGATCCTCTTGCCTCAGCCTGCTGAGTTACCAGAATTACGGGTGTGCTCCACAGCACCTGGCCCTTGTTTCTAATTTTAGAGGAAATGCTTCTGGCTTTTTTCCCCATTCAGTATGATGTTGTCACATGTAACCTTTATTATGTTTAGGTATGTTCTTTCTATAATTTCTTGAGAGTTTTTATCAGGAAGAAATGTTAAATTTTATTGGATGCTTTTACTGCGCCTGTTGAGATGGTTTTTGTCCTTCATTCTGTTCATTTGTGTATGTTGAACCATCCTTGCATCCTTGGGCTAAATGCCACTTGCCCATGGTATAGGATCTTTTTGAGGGTTTTTTGTTGTTGCTGTTGTTGTTGGTAACAATTTTGAGATTTTTTTGTGGTACTAGAGGTTTGGACCCAGGGGCTTACACATATTTTGCAAGTGCTCCACCACTGGGCTATACCTCCAGCTCTTTTTTTTTTTTTTTTTTAATCTTAAGACAGGATCACTAAATTACTCAGGCTACCTCTAAGCCTTGAACTTGAAATCCTTCTGCTTCTGCCTCCAGAGTTGCAGGGATTACAGGTGTGAGCCACCACACCAAGCTAATTTTGAGAATTTTTGCGTGCATGTTCACTAAGGATATTGTTCTGTAGTTTTTGTTATTGTATCCTTCCCTGGTTTTTATTTTTTGAGTAATAACACTTGCCCCATAACATGAATTTGGAAGGTTTCCCTCCCTTTCAAGTTTTTGGAATAGTTTAGAAGAATTGGAGTTAGTATTTTAGAAGTTTGATACAATTCAGCAGTGAAGCCATCTAGTTCTGGACTCTTCTTTTTTGGGAGATATATTACTGATTCAGTCTTTTTACTTGATTTTTATCTGTTCAGGTGTTCTGTGTCTTCATGGTTCAGTATTAGTAGATTTTGTGTGTCCAGAAATTTTTTGACTTCTCATAGATCTTCCAATTCTGGTGTGGTCCTAATAGTATGTAATGGTCCTTTGTATTTCCTATAGTATCAATTGTAATGTCTCCTTTTTAATCTCTGATTTTATTTGCGTCTTCTCTCTTTTTTTTCTTGGTTCATCTGAATAAAAGTTTGTTGAAATTATCTTTCAAAAAACCAACTCTTCATTTTGTTGACCTTTCGCATTATTTTTTGTCTAGTTTTATTTATGTTTTCTACTCTGATAATTACTATTTCTTTCCTTCTACTATTTACTTATTTACTTACTTATTTTTGGACAAGGTCTTGTTATGTAGCCAAGGCAGGCTTGGAACTCAGTATCCTCCTGCTTCTGCCTCCTGAGTGCTGAGATTACAGGCATTCACATATATGCCTGGCATGCTTGTTCTTTTTGAGTCCCTTGAGTTACATCATTTGGTTGTTTACTTGAGATGTTTCTATTTTTTGTTGGTGTATAGGCACTTATGCCATAAACTTTTCGCTTAGTACTGCTTTTGCTGTATCCCATAGGTTTTGTTATATTTCCATTTTCATTTGTTTCAAGAAATTTTATTATTTTCTCTTGATTTATTTTGTCCTATTGGTTGTGAGCTGGGATTTAGCTCAGTTAGTAGAGCGCTGCGCTGCAGTCTCTGAGGTTTCATTTCCCAGCACTGCAAAAATAGGAGAAGGACCTGGCAATCTACTCCCAAGGCAATCCCGAAACAGCCAGCCATTAAAAACCCTATGAGGGTTGCTATGAGTCGGATACCGACTTGATGGCACCTAACAACAACAACATTGGTTGTGAAAGAGCATGTTGTTTAATTTTGTTTGTAGTTGTACAATTTCTAATGGTCTTATTGTTGATTTCTAGTTTTATTCCATTGTAGTTAGAGAAAATGCATGATAAGATTTTAATTTTTATGAATTTTTTTCAGAATTGTTTTGTGGTCTGACATATGGTCTATCCTACATAGTGTTCTGTGTGCTAATGAGAAGAATGTATATTTTGCTGCTGTTGGATGAAGTGTTCTGTAAATGTTTGGTGGGTCCCTTTGGTCTATTTTGTTGTTGTTGGGTGCTATCGAGCTGGGTCCAACCCACAGTGACCCTATATACAATAGAATGAAACACTCCTTGATTCTGACCTGGAACTTGATCTTTTTTATGTTTAAGCCCCTTGTTGCAGACACTGTCAATCCCTCTAGTTAAGGGTCTTCCATTTTTTCCTTGATCCACAACTCTCCCAGACATGATGTCCTTCCTGACAACATGTCCCTCCTGACATGTCCAAAATATGTCAGACACAGTCTAGCCATCCTTGCTTCCAAGGACCACTTTGGTTTCACCACTTCTAGGACAGATCTGTTGGCTCTTTTGGCAATCCATGGTATATTTAGTATTCATCTCCAGCACCGTAATTCAAAGGCATCAATTCTTCACCTGTCTTCCTTATTGAACATCCAGCTTTCACAAGTATATGATGTGACTGAAAATGCCACGACATAAGTCAGGTGCATATTTGTCTTCAGTGTGACTATGTTGTTGTTGTTAGGTGCCGTCGAGTCGGTATCCGACTCATAGCGACCTTCTGTACAACAGGGGAAACACTATTGTCAGTGCTTCTCTGGCTGATTGGTTTTTGGGAGGGGGTTGCCAGGTCCTTCTCCCAAGCCTACAGCTTCTGGTGTTCCCAGGCGGTCTCCCATCCAGGTACTAACCAGGCCCGACCCTGCTTAGCTTCCGAGATCTGACGGGATCTGATGCCACAAGTCTAAGGCTGCAGGCTCAGTGTGACTATGTTGTTGTTGTTGTTAGGTGCCGTTGAGTCAGTATCCGACTCATAGCGACCCTCATAGGGTTTTCAATGGCTGATTGTTTCGGGATTGCATTGGGAGTGGATTGCCAGGTCCTTCTCCCATTTTTGCGGTGCTGGGAATTGAACTCGGGACCTCAGAGACTGCAGCGCAGTGCTCTACCAACTGAGCTAAATCCCAGCCCCAGTGTGACTATAGTATAGCTTAACTCCTATTTTCTTTGTTGATATATTTATCTTGATATGTCCTTTGATGAAAGTGAAGTGTTGAAGGCTTCAACTATTTTTGTATTGGATTCTCTTTACATCTATTAATACTTACTTTTTATAATTAGGTGGCCCTGCATTGAGTGTATGTAGATATTTGCAGTTGTTATGTCTTCTTATTGAAATAGCCTGTTACTGGGTAGTAACCTTCTGTGTCCCTTTTACAGTTTTTGACTTAGTCTATTTTATTTGAAGTAAATGTAGCAATTCCTGCTCACTTTTAGTTTTTGTTTGTGTGGAGTATCTCTTTCCAACTCTACACTTTTAGTCTGTGTGCTCCTTCCTTGAGTGCATATTTGGTGAGGTGAGTGTTTTTGTAGGCAACATGTCATTGATGTTTTTTTCACTCATTCCAAACCATTTAATGGGGAAATTTCATCCATTTACATTCAAGATTATTACTGATAAGTGAGGACTTAATCTTGTTATTTGGTTAACTTTTTTCTGGTGGTTTTGTTTTTCCTTTCTTCCTTTCTTCCTCTCCTATTGTTTACCATTTTGGCTTGGTGGTGGTCTACCTTGATAAGATTTGACACTTTGTTTTCTTTTGTGTGTCTAATAGTGGGCATACTTTCATAGTAGCAGTTGGTCTTTTCCAAAACTAACTTTTGATGTCAGTGATTTTCTCTTTTTCTGTTCTCCAGTTATTTTACCCCTGCTCTAATCTTATTTATAGTTACCTTCCTTTCACCAGCTTTGAGTTTAATTGTTGTGGTGGTGGTTTTTCTCCAAGTGCCTTCAGCTGTAGAGTTATACTGTTGATTTCACATCTTTCTTATTTTTTTAATGTTGCCCTTCACAGCTATAACTTCCCCCCAAATTACTGCTTTTGCTGCATCCCATAAGTTTGTGTGCTGTGTTTTCATCTTCATTTATGTATACGTATTTTCTAATTTCTGTTTCTTTTCTTTGTTTCATTTCTTGAGACCAGGTCTCACCCTGTAGCCCATTCTGGCCTTGAACTTGTGATCCTCTTACCTTAGCTCCCCAAGTGCTGGGATTACAGGTGTGTATCACTATACTCAGCTTGTGATTTCTTCTTGATATATTGGTTGAGTGCAATTTATTTATTTTATTTTATTTTATTTATTTATTTATTTATTTATTTTGCAGTACTGGGGGTTGAACCCAGAGCCTCACGCTTGCATACTCTGCAAGTACTAGACCACTGAGCTGCACCCCAGCCCATTTTTTTACTTTTTGAAACAGGGTCTCGATAAGTTACACAGACTGCTTCTGGTCTTGAACTTGCAATCCTCCTGCCTCCGCCTCCCAAGCCACTGATATCACAGGCATGTGCCACCATGCCCGGCTTGCATGTTGTTTAATTGCTACAATTTTGTGAGTTTTCCAGTTTCAGCCATGCTGTTGATTTCCAGATTCATCCTTTGTATAAGGGGAGATGCTTTCTATAACTGACTTTTAAAATGTACTGAGAATTAATTTGTAGTCTACTATATGGTCTGTCCTGAAAATGGTCCCATGTGCACTTGAGTAGAACATATATGGTGTCATTCTTGTATTCTGTGTCTCTTAGTTCTAGTTGGTTTATTGTGTTGCTCAAGTCCTTTGTTTCCTAATTTATTTTCTATCTTATTCTATCCATTATTGAGAGATGCGATTGAAATCTTCAACTGTTATTGCAGACTATTTTTAAAATTCATTTCTTAGTTTTTGTGTCATATATTTTGATGGCCATAAGGTGCATAAATGTTTTAAATTGTTTTATCTTGGTTATATTGAACTTTTTATATGATATATGATTATGGTTATATGATACAATTTTTGTGGGTTTTGTAACATTTGTGATATATTTTGTCCAATAGAATAACCATCTCTACTTTCTTTTTGTTACTGTGTGGATACAGTATTTTTTACATCCTCCATCCTCAGTCTGTATCTTTGGATCTAAAGTGCATCTCTTCTAGAAGATATATAGTTGGATCATGTATTTTTATCCATTCTGCCTGTCTCTGTCTTTTGATTGGAGATTTTAATCCCTTTATATTTAAAATCATTATTGCTAGAGAGATGTACATTATTTTGCTATTTGTGTGGATTTTCTATTTTCGTTTTTGAGACAGAATCTTTCTATGTAGCCCAAATTGTCTTTGAACTTCTAATTCTCCTGCCTTAGCCTCCCTAGTGCTGGGCTTATAGGTATGCACCACCATACCTGGTGCTATTTGTATTTTATTTACCTTATTTTTTCCCCTGATTTCCCACATTATTGTCTTTTGCTTTTAATTTTATGTTGTTGTTTATGGAATTTTTCCCCTTTCTCCTGCTTTTTTTTTTTTGGCATAGGAGCTACAGCTATTTTTTTTATTATTATTAGAGTGCTATTCTAAAGTTAAAGCACTCTAATTTAAACTCATCCTGGTTTAATTTCAGTAACATACAGAAACACTGCTCCCTACCTCTTCTAATTGGTAATGTTACAAGATTACATCTTTATACATTGTGTACCTGGAAACCTACCTAGAAATTATTTTAAATGTGTTAGTCTCTTAATTATGTAGAAAACAAAACATGGCATTATAAACCAAAGTTACAATATTAGTTTTTTAAAGTATTAGTTTCTCGAATCATGTAGAGAAGAAAAAATGAAGTTGGAAATCATTGTTACAGTAATACTAGGTTTTACAGTTTCTCATTATTGATATCTTTATTCATAGGACTTTGAGTTAGTTATATCCAGAGTCCTTTCATTTCACCTTGCATGACTTCTTCAGTTATTTCTGTCTAGACAGACCTAGTGGTAAAAATACCCCTTCAGTCTTTATCTGAGTACATCGTAATTTTTCCCTCACTTTTTTTTTGGTGGTTCTTGAAAATTGAAGCTGTGGCCTCACACATGGTTTTTGCAAGCACTTAACCACTAAGCCATATCTGCAGCCCATTTTTTACTTTGTATTTTGAGACAGGGTCTCACTAAGTTACACAGGCTGCCTCTGGCTCAAACTTTTGATCCTCCTGCCTCTGCCTCCTGAGTAACTGGGATTAAAGGCATGTGCCACTGCACTTGTTCTCTCCCTCACTTTTGAAGGACTCTTTTTCTGAACATAGGGTTCCTTATGGATAGGTCTTTTCTTTTAGCATTTTGAATGTATTGGCTTTGTGCTTCTGGCCTCCAAAGTTTCTAATAAGAAAATCTGCTGAAACTGTTTTTCAAGATCCCTTCTATATGATGTCATTTTTCTCTTCCTGCTTTTAAGATTCTCTCATTTTCTTTGGAAAGTATAATTATGGTGTGTCTTGGCATGGATCTCTTAGCATATTCATCTTACTTGGAGTTTATTGAGCTTCTTGGATATTTATTTTCATTTCTTTCATTATATTTGAAAAACTGTTAATATCCCTTCTTCACCTTTTAATATCCCTTCTTCAACTTTCTTCCGAGAGTTCCAGAATGCGTACATTGGACCTCTTGAGGATATCCCACAAGTCTCTTACACTTTGTTCACTTTTTTCCAGTCATTTTTTTTTCTGTGCCTTGGACTTAGATAATTTCCACTTTCCTGTCTTCATGTTCATTATTCTTCCTTCTACTCACTCAAATCTCCCATTGAATCCATCTAGTGATTTTTTTCATCTCAGTTCTACTTTTCAGCCCCAGAATTTCTTTTAGATTTTTTTGATATTTTCTATCTCATTATTGATATTTATTGACTTTTTTTTCTCAAACATTATTTCCCTGACTGTATTCACACCTTCCTTTAGTCCTTGAGTATCTTAAAAACAGTTGTTTTAAAAGTGTTTATATGATTGCCATCAGGTGTTTCTTCAGGATTTTTTTTCCTTTAATGCAACATACTTTCCAGATTCTTTGTGTTTTTTATTATTTTTTTTGCTGCTGTTATTGAAAACTAAACATTTGAATTGAATAGTGTGGTAACTCTGGAAACCCCTTCCCTAGGGCTTACCAGTTCTTGTTACTATTGTATGTTGCCTCTGTGGCATGGATCAGCCTTGAGTGTAATTATTTTTTTTCCTTGAGCTTTGTGAGATAGGCTGTCACTTTGTGGTCCAAGCTGGCTAGGAACTCACTGTGTAGCACTGACTGGCCTCAATCTCATGATTCTCCTGCCTCAGCCTACCAAGTGGCAGGATTACAAGTGCACATCACCATACTCGGCTTTGGTGTAATCTTAACATCCTCTGAGATCTCGTCTGAGCTGGACCTTTTCCTTGCGCTTGCATGGTCTCTTTATGATTTCCTTTATATATGCAGTTTTTTCCTACTCTTTAATATTTGGCTCTCAAAGGGGGAAAAGAGTAAAATAAGAGGGATGATAATAGGATGTTGTCCCTATAAGTCCCTTGGAAATAACTTCAGTCACAGAGAGAAGAGTTTATAACAACATAGGCTGCTCATCTCTTTGTGTGTACCTGTGTCATCAGAATTAATCTACACTGAGAGCTCCAATCTCCAAAATATAGAAGACATGGTCTTTTTTTCTCACCCTGACTCCTCCAAACCATGTGAGGTTTTTTAGCAAACATCCTAACCATAGCATTGGGGGTGGGGGACAGGTAACTGCTTTACTAAGATGAAATTGACTGAAGGTAACTTCAGTTTACCATCCAAATTTTTGCTTGGAAGTTGCAAGCCACCTAGACTTGAGAGTTCCAAAGAAGTGACTGCAGACAGATTCTGCTAGTGCAGTCGTCTAGGTGGTGAGGAGAGAACATCCATACTTCCTAGTCCACTAGGATTCCCAGAATCCTCCTTACCCATAATGTTCTGCACTGTACCCCTTCAAATTCCTGTAGCAGTTAAAATCTAAATTAGATATTTGGTGTTTATCACTGGATGACTTTGTATAGTTACTTTATGTTAAACCTTTCTATCACCTGGCTCTGTTTTTAATTTGACAAAATTAGGGACCAAATCTCTCATTTTAATGTGTGCTGCCCATAGTCATCTTTGCAGCACAACCGTGTTACCAATAAGCTACCTAGTGTTTTGTTCTACCTTTTGCTTTACCCGGATAGAAACTTTGTAAGTGAGAAAAAGTTCTTCCAGTGCTGATACTTGGCAGCTTTTGTTAGCCTCAGCTTCTGATGGCTAGATGTGGTGGCACCAGCTAGCTGCAAACAGCAGCAGGTGGTGCCCTCTAGTGTTACAGTCTTGTGCAGATTTTGGGTACAGGGGCCCTTATCCCATAGTGACAAGTATTAAAGCTCTTGTGCAAGCGTAGGGTATTGGGACCCGTAGCCCTACAGTGACAAGTGTTAGAACTCTTGCGTAAGCCTAGGAAGTTGGGATTCTCCAGCCCTTGACAGCAGCAGCATTTCAGCTTTTGGGTCTAGGTATCAGGATTCCCTAGCCCTCCATAGCAGCTAGCAGTACAACTGCTAGGCCTAGATAATTGGGATTTCCCACCCCTTAACAGCAGGTAGTGACATAAGTACTGGGCTTATGGTGCCTTACATCTCTTGTGCTTTAAGGCCTGGCAGCTCTCTGGAAGTCTTCCAGCACTAGTGCCTGCATTTTCCCTTCTTTGGCTCTTTACAGCCTTCTGTCCTTCTTCAGCCTCAGATTTTTACCCTCTGAGCTCTCTTCTTTTTTTTATAGTATAGAATTAGTTTATTAAATATAGAGAATATAGACGTGGATTATCAAGGCAGTACACCTTCAAGATGTGAAAGTGGGCAGTAGTAAAGGGCTACGGCCTTGACTTCTCCTTACCTCTGCTTTACCTCTTGTTTCTGCCCTGGCTGCTCTCTGGAACTTTTCAGCTGTCTCTTGTTGCTGTGGCCACTATCATGGCTGCCACTGCTGGGGTGGCAGCTGCCACTGCTTTTGCAGTTATTTGCCACTGTCTGCATGCACTACTGTACTCTATTACTGAGTCCTCCCTCTGCCACTGTCAAGGCTGCTGGCTGTTCCTGCAACTCTGCTGCCACTGTCTCAGCTACCAGTCTCTTCTGTGGCTCTGCCACTGCTGTTCCAGTAGCACCATTGCGGCTGCTGCTTTCTTCATGTTACCAGCTCAATTGGCTCTACTAATGATGGATATCAAAAGTAGGCAAGAAGCTGGGCTCTGTGGTGTATGCCTATAGTCTCAGTTACTTTGGAGGCTGAGGCAGAAAGATCACAGGTTCAAGGCCAGAGGCAGCCTGAGAACTGAGCAGGACCCCGTCTCAACGTTAAAAAAATTAAAAACAGGCTAGGAGTTTGGCTCAGTGGTGGAGCCGTTGCTTAGTATGCATAAGGCCCCAGGGTTCAGCCCCCAGTACCAGACCCAAAAAAAAAAAAAAATCCCACAAGAAAGGACCACTTGAGAGAAGCCTTTTATTGTGTCTAGTATTGCGACACTGGGACTAGGGGGAGCACAGGAGGATAGGAGGAGATTTCCCAGCTGGCTTACAAAGTGAGCTGAACAGGCTTCTTACATAGCCAGAAAAGGGGTGTTTGCACCAGTCACAGTAGACCTTCATGCAATTGAAGGAGTGTGCTCATGCCAGTCATGGCATTTCTTCTTTTGTACCAGTTACAGCAATCCCTCTGCTAGGCCATCAGGAGAAGTGCTCTCCCTTTGGCTCAGAAAAGTCACATGCAAGCTATTTGAAACAGTTGTGGCTTGGGCCTCACCTTCAGGAGCCACAGTTGGGCTAAGGCAGCAAACAGGTGTGATTGTTGTGTAGCTTCCTCTAGGCATTCTTGGTGTATTCAGAATGGCTGATTCAGTGTCAGGGTGTGGTGGGTGGCTCCTTGACTGATAGCCCTTTACTCAAGACAGCCAGCCTACCAGGAAGGGGTCTGACCGCTGTCTATTAGGGAGTCAAATCGCTCCATCTTCAAACATCTTTGCTTATTTTCAAGAAAATAAACATCAAAAGGAGTGCTCACACTACAGACTTATTAACATTTATAGTGATGTTAACAGTGTTTAACAGTGTTTTAACAATGCTTAAAACCTGCCCAGGACCCCCAGGAGAGGTAGATCCCCCTTGCGTGTCTCAGTCTCATTGGGAATTAAGATTGTACTTCATAAGGTTGGTAGAAGAAGTACTTATAAATAGTCATTGTAGCTAACATTTATCAAGCACTTATCTGTATCAGGCACTGTTTTAATTGCTTTTCATATAAATAATCCGTGCACAATGTTTGTATGCTGGACATACTTTTCTCCCCCTCCCTCCCTCTCTCCACCCCAACTCATTTTTTTGAGACAGGATCACTGTGTAGTCCACTGCCTCAGCTTCCTGAGTGCTGGGATTACAGGTGTGTGCCACCACACCAGGCTTATTATTTTCATTGTTTATTGAATAAAAAGTAAAACAAATTTTGCTGTGTGATACTAAGCAACTTTTATTAAAAGTCCTTTATTGAGTATTGATCTAGTAGTTATCCAAAATGTGGTTGCTAATCCTGCCAATATTTCAAGATCATGCTGTCAATACTCTTAGTAACCATTTTATCTTTGTGGCTATTCCCTAGTTATAATATGTACATTAATGGTTTTTCTCTTTGTAACTGTAGCTACTATCATTTTGCTTTTCTGCATGACAAGATATCCCAAGACTTTGTTTTAAATGGTGACTACCACTGTAAACTATCTTGTAGGTATTATATGGGTATCATTTTGGTGTACTTAGGCAAGCACTCTACCATTGAGCTACACCCCCAAAGCCTTGAGGCACTTCACAACCTTAAGGAGAGATTCTACACTGTATATAAAAACTGAATTATCACTCTGTACCCCATAAACATGTACAATTAAAATACTAAGGAAAGGAAAGAAAGGTTGCTATTCTGTCCATTAATGATTTAGAAATGTGGAGAGAGACAAAACCAGTAAAAGAAGTTGTTAAAAACCTCTACCTCCCGCACATTTGATGGGTGAAATTTTTGATCATCTGGAAGATTGGTAATATTTTAAGACCATGGTTTGGGGATTTAAGAGTCTTACAAGTAAGTAAATATTCACCAGGTTTTGAAAGGATGTGTTTTTATAGCGCCAAGTTGGGAGGCTGTTTGTAGGCCAGTCAAATGGATTTTTTTAAAAACATGTTAATGAGAGGGGAAGGATGAGATTTATTTTTCATCCATTATAGGGTGTGTTTCTTCTGACAATTACAGTCAGTGACATATGTCATATATCTTTTTCTTAAAAAGAGAAACATTGCCAGCCTTACTAACTCCATTTCATTAATTATGAAATTAAATCAGAAGAGCAAGTCATAACACTGATTATGCCCCCCTTATTTTTCTAGTGTTGATGTTATATTTATAAAAATGGCATATGCTTTTATTTAAAATAAACCAGACACAATAGAAAAGCACAAATGACCCAAATAAGTATGCCTTTCTTTTTTACAACCTGTGCATCAAAATAGTGAATATTGTCATGAAAGCCAAAGATGATGAACAGAGTAACCAAGATTATCAGTAGCTGCAGGGGAGGCAAGAAATATGTGGACTAGTTTTATTCTGGGAAATCGTTGGTGAATTTCTCTGATGAAAGTTTCTGGGGAGTTCTAGGAAAAGACCCCGCTGCCAGAGGTCAAGGAAAAACAATGCCATGAGTAGTTAAAGTCAGCAATGCCACACTATTTTGCTGTGATTTTAAGGGTTATTTTGAAGGTAGTTTGGCAGTGTAAGAATTAGGACTGGGGTTGTGAAGAAGCAAAGGATCTAACTCATAGACGTAGCAACATTGAGTCATCTGAGAAGCCTACCATCCATACCAGCTGATGTGGAAGACATATAAATAACTCAAGTTCTAAGCAACCAAGCTAGATGGGAACTTTTAGAAAATAAAATTTCCTTATATGTTGGTGGGGGGTATTTACCTGTATTGAAAATTCTTGACCAGAGTAGTTAATGAAACTTTACTGAGTCAGCAGAAGTTTATATTGTATTTAAAATTCTTCTAGGTTTTAATGCTAACACTGCAGAATGATCCTCCTTCTTTGGAAACTGGTGTTCAAGATAAAGAAATGCTGAAAAAATATGGAAAATCATTTAGAAAAATGATTTCATTGTGCCTTCAAAAGGATCCAGAAAAAAGGTAAAATATGAGATAAACTGGACTTTTTTCTCCATCTACTATGTAAACCATTGTGAAAAGTCTTAAGAATCACACACATATATGTATATGTGTGTGATCGTGTGTGTGTGTGTGTGTGTATGGAATTATTTGTGTATATTCTAAGAAGAATGAAATGTAAACTTTATAAAAAGTATATAAAGATGGTCTGGGGTTGTAGCTCAATGGTGGACTACCTGCCTGGCATGTGCAAGGCCTAGGTTTGATCTCTAGTACAGGGGAGAAAAAAAGTATATAAAGACCATTATATAAGATTGCAAAGTGACTGAGTTGATGTCTATCTTATTTTTAGTACACAGTGTATCCTAAATAATTAGACTATTTCCTGGTTAACTTCTTATAACCATAAAACTGTAAACTGAATTCTGCATTACTATAATGCCAGGAGACATTTGTTTTCAATTTTCACTTAAAGTTTATGAAATGTGCTCACAAAATACAGTGTATGTTTAAATTTCAAAATTTATTACAATAAAGGACTCTCCCATTAAACTCCTCCCTCAGACACTCCCACTGGCTTCTAACATACTGTTCCCATTGTTCTTGCCATTTTCTGGAGCATTTCTGGACATCTTTTTTTGTGCGTGTCTTAAATAAAAAGAAATAAAAAATGAGCTGGAGGTGCAGCTCAGTGGTAGAGCACTCACAAAGAATGTGTGAGTCTCTGAGTTCAACCCCCAAGTACCACAGAAAAAAAGGGGGCAAACATTACAGTGTGTCTTCATCTACTTTATTTACCAGATCTGGCTCTAAAATTTCTGCCTCTTCTCCAAAGTCAAAATGACCGTGAGAAGTAGAAGTTTTGGTTCGTCAAGGTGGTACGGGAACATGCTTGTAATCCCAGGAACTTGGGAGGCTGAAGCAGAAGGATCTCAAGTTTGAGGCTAGAAGCGAGACACTGACTTAAAATAAAAAAATAAAAATAGGTATGGGTGCAGCCCAGTGGTAGAGCACTTGCAAAGCCACAAAACCACAAAAATAAAAAAGTTATGAATCGATACATGACATTGAGATAGCCATAATGGCATAACCAAAGACACTCAAGAAAGAGGACTTCCAGAACTGCTTCAGAAAGTGGCAAGAACAGAGGGATAAGTGTGTTGGAAGCCAGAGGGGAATGTTTTGAGGGGAATTAATGGCAATGTGTCTTTTACTGTAATAATTTTTTTAATTTAAATATTCATCGTATCTTTTGATTATACCTCATGTAAGTAAACAACTCTCTTAATGCCATTTACAAGGTAATAAAAGAAATACACATAGCAGATTTACATTTACTGCCAAATAATAGTACTTCTTTCCATGTGAGAAAGATTTTAGTAAGTGAACCAGAAGTTCAAATAGCTTTCTTGTCTGTACTAGACAGCTTGAATGACAAGTGAGCAAACAAACAATATCTAATGTATACATCTCTGTTGAACAGCATTGTGGAATGCTGGAGATCATTGAGTACAGCCTTTGATCTTTGAGGTCACCCAAATACCTACTTGTAGAGGTGGGATTTGAATCTAAAAACTCCTGATAATTTAGGGCCATGTTCCCATGGTATCTTATTTGTCTGTTTTGCATATATTATTAGTTGTCCAGACCACAGGTTCCACATCCACAGATTGAACCAACCATGAAACAAAAATATTCTGGAAAAAAATTACATGTGTACTGAACATGTATAGACTTTTCCCTGGTTGATATTTCCTAGCCAATGCAGTGTACTATTTACATAGCTCTTATATTCTATGTTACAGCTAATCTAGAGATGATGTGAAGTATGTGGGAGGATCATGTGGGTTTTACCTAAGCATTATGCTGTTTCATATACGGAAATTGAGCATCTGCAGATTTTGGTATTGGCATGTGATCATGGAACCAATTCCCCTGGGATATCAAAGGATGAGTGTATATTCCACTGAGTTTCTTAGCACTAAAAGTTCTTTAATTTTGTTTTCTCTAAAGGTCGACAAAAGTAAAAGACTTTGACATCCTTGATCATGTCTCTAGTATATGTAATGGGGCTTCAGAATTTACTGTTGGGAATGTTGGAAAGGGTAAGAAAAACAGGCAGCAAAGTTCATATGTATGTTTTTAGAATTTTTTCTGTTTCTGAGTAAGTAGCCAAAAAAAGTAGGGAAAACGTATGCTTTTGTTAAGTCTGTTGACTGAAACAACAAATTCTCCTGTTACAAATGTATAGAAATACTAGATAAAAATCTATCAAACTTAAAGATCCTGGATGTGAGAGAGAATGAAGCAGCCGTAAACTAGAGAAGAGCCATGAATTAATCCAGTGTCCACCTCAGTGGGACACCTCTCATTCAAGTAGCCTGCTGGGCTGGATCTCTAACTCCCACGTGGGGTCTGGAATTGAGATCTTGGGCTCATGCAGAGGGGCTTTTGAGCTGAGTTTCTGCTTAAAACAAAGACCACTAGATGTTTACATCCTCAGTAAAAAGATAAACCAGAATGAAAAATGTCCATCGTCACTACCAAGAAACAAGGAAGATCTGTCCTGGATCATCAAGCCCTTTGACCTTGGCATTCTGCAGGTTGAGTGTCTAAGTTCATACTCCCCATGTTATCTAGGAACCCACAGGATTAGAAAGCAAAAAAATTGTTGCCAAGGCACTATTATTTTTGGTTGAAGCCATCTCAGAAATGCACTGGAAGAACTCTTTGCATACTCTGGGTCCCACAATTCTGACATATAATGTTCCACTGAAGATACTATAACAATCCAGAATTATAGTGTACATGATAAAACAATACACTCACCTAGAATTGGCAGGCATAAATAGAAGGATGAGGTCTTCAGAGATTTAGATAATGCAATGATATCTGAAAAGACTTTAAAGTATTTTAAATACTTAAAATCATTGAAATCCTAAGAGAAATTAAAACCGTAGAAAAGACTGTAAGCATGACAAAAGATTCAAACAGCACTGTAAGAAATGAAAAGTATAGTAACTAAACCTTAAAATTTAATGGATTCTCTTTAGTGTGGCCTGGTCTGTGATTTGCTTCTGACTCAGTAAAGATTGAAAAAGGAAGAATAGAAAATTTGTAGCAAAGAAACCGAGTAGGCACCTTCTCCACCAAGTAATCAAAGTTATCATCACCATTGATAAACTATAATGATATTATAGATCTTCTGATAAGATGCAGTAAGAAGGGCACCCTGCCTATGATATATTCTTCACTTCCATAACTTCAGTTTAGAATAAGAGAACACTAGACAAAGCCACTAGACAAAGATATCCCACTGGCATTCTTTGAAAGTATCAAGGAAACCAAGTGCAGTGGTGCACGCCTGTAAATCCCACTGACTCAGGAGGTGGAGGCAGGAGTATTGCAAGTTTGAGACCAGAGACAGCCTGTGTAATTTAGTGACAGTCTCAAAATAAAAAAAATTAAAAAGGGTCTGGGGGTATAGCTCAGTAGTAGAACATTCGTAAAGTATATGCAAGTCCTTGAGTTCAATCTCCAAGTATCATCAAAAAAAAAAAAATCAAAGAAAGGAGAGACTTGAAGAATTGTCACAGGTTGGAGGAGACTGTATAGACATAGCACATAAAGACAGTAGGGTAGGATGTCCTGTATTACATGTTGCAACAGAAAAAGGGCATCAGTGGAAAAACTGTGGAAGTTGGTAAAGGGTATGTAGGAACTGTGGACTATCTCAGCAGTTCTTCTGTAAGTCTGAAATTATTTCAAAATAAATAACTTTTTATTAAAAAAAACCTGAGAAGAGTAGAAAATTTATTTCCAGTTTAAAACCAAAATTAAATTTTGTTTAGGACATTTCTAAGTTAAAACATAAGAAGAACCCTTACAACAAACAAAAAACAAAAAAGACAACTTTCAAGTACTAGGCAGTCTTACAAAACACGTAACATATGCCATGTTATTTAATTCTCATAGCAATCCTGTGAGGATGGCACCTTTTTCTTTCTGTTTTACAATTGAAGAAACTGTATCAGAGATTAAGTAACCTTGCCTAAAGTCATACATTTAATAAATAGTGGAATTAGGATTCCAACCACTGCAAACTGCAGAACGCCTGCTCTTAATCTTACTACACTGTATTTAGGTAATCGGTCTGAATATAGCATAGAAAATTGAATAGTGGAACTAGGGAAGCAAGATTAACAATTGAAAGATGAGAAGGATCAGAGTGTATATATATGCACATGTCTGTGTACAGATTGAGTATCCCTTACCTAAAATGCTTGGGACCAGAAGTGTTTTCGATTTCAGATGTATTTTGGATTTTAGAATATTTGCGTATACATAATAAGTTATTTTAAGGGAGGGACCCAAGTCCAAACACAAAATTGATTTGTTTCCTGTATACCTTATACACATAACCTGAAAGTATTTTCTACAATAGCGTTAATAATTCTGTGCATGAAACAAAAGTTCCATGGTGTGTAATTTTCCATTTGTGGCATCATATTGGCACTCAGAGAATTTCACATTTTGGATTTTTGGAATATAGATGCTCAATCTTTATATACACAAACAGAAAAATATGTACATATACATAAACACATATGTGGACTTACCAAGAGAGACCAGAGAGAATTTAGGAGAAGACATATTCAAAGAAATAATGGCTAAAAATTTTCAAGTAATGAAAACCTATATATCCTTGGAATAAAGAGCCATCTCCTCCAAATTCTAAGCAGTATCCCCCTTCCCAGTCTTCTATACATTGTGGTGAAAGTTCTTACATGCAGCCTCAGGGAACAAATTACCTACTGAGGAATATCAGGCGACCTGACAACCACTTCCCTTGTAACAACAGTTGAGGCTTGCATATAGTTAAATAATGCTGAGAGACAGTGGCTACTGGCCTTGAGTTCTTCATCTAGTCAAACTCATTCAAAAGTGAGCATGAAATTAAGATATTTTTCACACAGTTGAGTTTTCCAGTCGCATCCTGTCACTTAACTCTTCCAAAAGTTGTACCTTAGAAAGGAGGAAATGAACCTAGCAGGAAGGAATGATTAGTAAGAAGCTATGTGGGGCTAAAAAGTTGTCAAAACATACCAAAATCTTAACTGAATGAAAAATAAGAATAATAATGTCTCACTTCAGTTTGCATACCACTTTCACATTTTTTAACTTCTTAGTCCACAATAGTCTTCTGAAGCACTGATTCCCAAGCTTCACAGCACATAACAATTACCCGGGGAATTATAAGACTACTGATTTCTGGATCTTGATTCCAAATATTATACTTTAATTAGTGAGGCACAGCCTTGTTGTTGGGATTTAAAAATACCTCCCAGATATTCTAATACACAGGAATGGAATAGTTTCTCAGACTGAAGCCGTTAGCTCAGCGGAAGCGTACTTGCCCAGCATGTCCAAGGCCAGAGGTTTCATTCCCCGCAAAACACACAAAAAAACCACACACTGCATCCCCCCAACTCCTGATCATCTAGGCTTGGCTAGGTAACACTCACCCTTACAGAAATTGTGATTTGTGCAGAATTATGTGATGAGTATGTGGCAAAATCATGTGTGGACTTTTAAGTGTAAAATTGTTTATTCTGTGTGATACTCTTTTAAAAGTTTATAAAATTAGTAATGAATTTACTCAATACAAAATTAGGTCATGTACAGTTGGATTAAAAACAGTTTTAGTAAAATTGGGGGATATACTTTACTTTTAGCATCTTCCATTTTTAAGAGAAATTGTGAAGTCTATTTTTAAGAATCTATAGTTGCCTTACATTGAAACCTGTCAGGCAGCCATGTGCCAGGAAGCAGACAGAGGGCTTGATGAGGTCCATTTCTTCCTTGTGAGTTTAAACAGATTTTTATACTTTGCTCAAACTTTTACATAGATACTGTCATCTAGCTTCTTGGGAAAATGATAATATTAAATAGAAAATGTAATAGAAACCACTAAGAAATCATTCGTGAAGAATGAACATTTCCCTAATAAATTTTTCAAAGAATTTAAAATTACTAGAAAATTTGTTTGAATTTTTATTATATTCCATATCTTGTACCAAGATTATTATTTTTGTTTTTTAGCAGGTGAAAGAGAGTTTTTATTTTTCTGTTCAAGAAATCATTTTCTCATTTTTCTAGATGGAAACTCAACATTACAAGTGAATTAACTGTAAAAACTTTCTTTTCTGGTTTTAGGCCCACAGCAGCAGAACTGCTAAGGCATAAATTTTTTCAGAAAGCAAAGGTAGGAAATTCTAGCTTGTGATAATATGTTCATATGATGTTCCTCAACTCCCCATATTATATTCATTGTTCATAACTTTCATTTCTTAAGGCAATTATTTTTGGAAGAATGGTGTAGATAAAATAATTGGTGAGGGCAGTATATATACAATCTTTGGTAATGAAAATACTTGCTTTGGAATTTAGTAAATGTACTTTTTCTGTGTGCAGGTTCAATATTAGGTTAAATTTATCACAGGAATAATGAATATTAATTTTTGTCATAAGCAACCTGTGAAAAACATTGAACTCTCATTTCAAGGTTTACTATTGGACTTGTAAATATCTCATTTCCCAAAAATAGTGAGATGTTATTGTAATTGGAAATGCAAGCCCAATGAAGGACATATACCAAAGCAAGGTTTTCATGGATAATGATTCATGTAGCACCCTAAGCTCTGTTTCAATTTATAAAACCATAGTAGTAAGCATTGAAAGGGCTTCAGAGAAAAAGAATGGCATTAGTTCTCATCTTTCATAAAACAGTTACCGTATCACATATTATTTGTGGGGAACATTTCTGTGTCGATATTTTAGTTCCATTAAAACTTACTGTAAGGAGCAATGGTGCATGCCTATAATCCCAGCGACTTAGGAAGTGGAGGTAGAAGGATCCCAAGTTGCCAGAGGCAGCCTGCCTCTATCTTAGTGAGACTTTGTCTCAAGATTAAGACAAAAGATGTGGGGGCTAGGGGTGCAGCTCAATGGTATAGTGCTTGCAAAGTATGTGTGAGACCCTGTATTCAACCCTTAATACTACAAAAGAAATAAACAACAATTTAAAATTTACTGTAAGAAGAAAATACTTATTTTTTCTTTCCAGAATAAGGAATTTCTTCAAGAAAAAATATTGCAAAGAGCACCTACCATTTCTGAAAGAGCCAAAAAGGTAAGTGGGGAATTAACTCAGTTTTCTTAGGAAGTTGCTTAGTGTAGATTTAGTTTTGCATTTTGAAAGTAAATGCTAAGTGATATTCTTTTAACAGAAATGAGTATTACTCATTTTCTTTCAATCTGTCTAAAGCACTTTTGACATACTCATTCAGCAAATATTGGTCCATTGTATGCCTAGATATTCTGCTATCTGCTAGAATAACAGGTGTGCTGGATAGTGATCAGTGAGTTACTTCTTTGTTCTAACTTCTGTTTAGTCACTGTATCCAACTTATAGAATGAGTTGTAATTTCACACTGTAAGTATAGCTTTGGATTTAAGTCACAGTACCTTCTTCTAGTTCCAAACTTTCTATTGCTTTTGCTGAAGTACCAAAAGAATCTTGTTATCCATATGTAATTTCTAGGAATATTAGTAATAATATGAACATAGAGAATGCATTAAAGTCTTAATTTAAGCAAAACACATGATTATTCTGTTCCAGTAGGGAGAAAATCCTCCTTTTTCCCTACCCTTGCATCTCTCTCCAAGCAGACTTAGCCAACATGAAGGAAATGAGGCAGCTTGGGCTTATGGTGATGTTAGACTTCAATGGGAAGCTAAAGGTCCTATACCTTATATAATATAGTAGTAGGATGTCTGGGAAGTTAGTATAATTCTAATAGTGACTTACTGTTCTCTGTCATTCTCACTGTTTGGAATTGCTGCTATTATCTGGAAAACTTTGCTTGTTGTTGTTAGGTACTGTCGAGTCAGGTTTGACTCATAGTGACCCTGTGTATGACAGAACTAAACACTCTTTGTTTCTGTGCTAGGCACACAATCTTTTTTTCTCTTTAAGATCATTGTTGTAGACATTGCAGTCCATGTAGTTGAAGTTCTTCCTCTTTTTTTTCATTGACCTGTCACTCTCCCAAACATAATGTCCTTGTCCAGGGGTTGATTCCTCCTGTCAACATGTCCAGAATACACAGGACACAGTCTGGTCATCCTTGCTTCCAAGGAGCACTCTAGTTGCACTTCTTCTAGGACAGATCTGTTGGTTCTTTTGGCTGTCCATATTATGTTCTGTAGTTGTCTCCAGCACCATAATTCAAGAGTATCATTTCTTCTCCTGTCTCCCTTGTTCAGTGTCGAGCTTTCACAACCATATGATGCAAGTGAAAATACTGTGGAATGAGTCAGGCACACCTCTGTCTTCAGTGGGACATCTTTACTTTTCAGCACTTTAAAGATGTCTTTTGGAACAGCTTTTCCCAATGCAATGAATGCATCCTTTGATTTCTTGACTGCTGTTTCCGCGGGTGTTGATTGTAGAACCACATAAAGCAAAATCTTGGACAACCTCAATTTTTTCTCCATTAATCATGAAGTTGATTATTGACCCCGTTGTAAGGATTTTTGTTTTGTTGATGTTTAGTTGCAATCCATGCTGAAGGCTGTGTTCTTTGATTTTCGTCAGTAAATGTTTCATATCCTCTTCACTTTCAGCAAGCAGAGTAGGGTCATCTGCATAACTCATATTGTTAATGAGTCTTCCTCCAATCCTGATGCCACATTCTTCATAAAGTCCAGCTTTTCAGATTATTTGTGCAACATAGAAATTGAAGAGGTATGGTGAAAGGACACAGCCCTGATGCACACCTTTCTCAACTTTGAACCAAACAGTGTTTCCTTGTTCTATTTGAATGACTAACACCTGGTCCATGTACAGATTCCTCATGAATACAATTAAGCGCTCTGGTATTCCTGTTCTTTGCAGTGTTATCCATGATTTGTTGTGATCCACACAGTCAAATGCCTTTGTATAGTCAATAAAACATAGATATTTTTCTGGTATTCTCTGCTTTCGGCTAATATCCATCTCACATCAGCAGTGATATCTGTGGGTTCATGTGCTTTTTTGAATCTGGCTTGATTTTCCCACAGATCCCTGCATATATACTGCTGTAGTCACTTTTGAGTGATCTTTAGCAAAATTTTGCTTGTGTGAGATATTAATCATACTGTTTGATAGTTGCCACATTCTGTTGGATCCCTTTTCTTGGGAATAGGCACAAATGTGGGTTTCTTCCAGTCAGTTGGCCAGATGGCTGTTTTCCAAATCTCTTGGCATAAACAAGTTAGCACCTCCAGTGCTGCATCTGTTTGTTGAAACATCTCTGTTGGTATTCCATCAATTCCTAGAACCTTGTGTTTCACCAGTTCCTTCAAGGCAGCTTCCACTTCGTCCTTCAACACCATTGGTTCCTAATCATATGCAACCTTTTGAAATGGTTGGTTGTCCACCAAGTCTTTTTGGTATAATGATTGTGTATTCCCTCCATCTTCTTTTGATGTTTCCTGCATCATTTAATATTTATACCTATAGTCCTTCACTATTGCCATTTGAGGCTTGACTATTTTCTTTAATTCCTTAAGCTTGAGAAAAACAGTGTTCTTCCCTTTTGGTTTTCTATCTCCAGCTCTTTGCACATGTCATCATAATATTTGATTTTGTCTCCTCAAGCTGCCCTTTGAAATCTTCTGTTTAGTTCCTTAACTTCATCATGTCTTCCTTTTACCTTAGCAGCCTGACGTTCAGGGGCAAGTCTCAGAGTCTCTTTTGACATGTAATTTGGTCTTTTCTTTTTTTCACGTCTGTTTAATAACCTTTTGTTTACCTCATGAATGATGTCTTTGATGTCATGCCACAACTCATCTGGCTTTCTTCATTTGTGTCTAATGCATCAAACCTGTTCTTGAGGTGATCTCTGAACTCAGGTAGGATATGCCCAAGGTCAAACCTTGGCTCTCTTACATTTGTTCTGATTTTCCCTGGTTCAGTTTGAACCTGCATAAGAGCAGCTGATGGTCTGATCCACAGTCAGCACCTGGTCTTGTTCTGAATTTTGATACTGAGCTTTGCCATTGTCTCTTTCCACAAATATAGTCCATTTCTTTCCTGTATATTCATCTGGTGCATTCCATGTGTATAGTCATTGTTTACGTTGGTTAAAAAATGTATTTGTAATGGAAAGGTCATGGGTCTGACAAAACTCTATAAAACAGTCTTCAGCATCATTTCTATCACCTTGGCCATATTTTCTAACTACTGAGCCTTCTTCTTTATTTCAAACGTTTGCATTCCAGTCAGCAATAATTATCAGTACATCCTGATTGCATGTTTGATCTATTTCAGATCGCAGGTGCTGATAAAGATCTTCCATCTTCATTTGTGGCCTTAGTGGTAGGTGCATAAATTTGAGTAACAGTCATATTAACTGGCCTTCCTTGTAGGCATATGGATATTATTCTATCACTGACAGCATTATACTTTATGACAGATCTTGAGATGTCTTTTTTGGTGATAAATGCAATCCCAAGCAGAAATGTTAAAACACTTGGAAATGATACTCTTACTACTAAACAGTGGTAGTGTGATTAACTTGCTTCTACTTTAGAAATCTGCCCTTGTACAAACTTGGATACTAAGCTCATGAGAAGCACCTACAAATTAGTTTTCTAGCTTTTTATCTCTAGTCTTAAAGTTGTACCACCTCCCTCCTGGAAAAATTTCTCTCCTGCCTCCTAATACTTTTCTCCTGGGATGTTCTTTCCCTTTGTCAGTGATTATCATCCATTGTTACACATCAGAATTACTTGGAGACTTAACAAACGTAATTGGTGTCATCCCAAAGCAGTTGAAGTCTGGTCTCTGGGGACTGGGACCTGGAAGATGGCTGGTGTGGGTCGCCCCTTGCTGAAATACTCACTTGGCTCACCCTCCCCTTCATTTCAGATCTCTGCTCAAGTTGCATGTCTTCAAGATAATTTTCTCTGAATACCTTAACCAAAATAGCATCCTCTCATCACTTTCTATTCCTTTATTCTACTTTATCTTTCTTTACATAACTGATTGCATCTGACATTTGACAGCCTTTCTGTACCATTAATGCAAAAGCTTAATACAGACCTAGATCTGTAAATAGTTTGCAAATAGTTTGAATGTATATTCAAATCTGTGCTTACAAATGTTTTCAGTAAATTCTGACTGAGAGATGTTGATTTAGTGTCTGTAGTCTCATTTATTTGAGGAAAAAGACCCTGAAAAGGATACTACAAGGCAGACAGTATGGCACGCACCTGTAATCCCAGCTATTCAGGAGGCTAAGAGAGAGACCTTGAACTTAGCAAGACCTTGTCTCAAAATAAAACTTTAAAAAGCCTTAGGATATAGTTCAGTAGTAGGGCACTTACCTAGCATGCCTAAGTCCCTGGATTCAGCCCCCAGTATTGCCTCCCACAAACAAAGATATATGGATGGCAAATAAGCAAGTAAAAACATGCCCAATATCATTTGCCATCAAGGAAATCAAAATATAACAGTGAGGTAATATGTCACACCTATTAATGTGGCCATCATTAAAAAAAAAAAACCACAATAACAACTGTTGGTAAAAATTTGGATAAATTGGAATCCTGCTGATGGGAATGTAAAATGAAGCAGCAGCTTTGGAATACAACCTAGCAGTTTCCCAAATGACTAAACAGAGTTATCATATAACTCAGCTATTCCATTACTAGACCAACTCAAGAGAGTAGAAAACATGTACACACCAAAGTGTACAATATCATTTCTATTAACCAAAAAGTATAAGCAAACATCCATCAACAGATTAATGATTATATAAAATATGTTGTATCCATACAATGGTAATGAAAAAAAATGAAATACATATGATTCGATGCTCAACTTATGATGGTTTGACTTAGAAATTTCAAACTTCTATGATTTTATGGAAGTGATAAACATTCAGTAAAAATCTTACTACAGAGCTGAGCATGGTGGCACATACCTGTAATCCCAGTCCTCAGGAGTCTGAGATTGAGGGGATCACTTGAGCTCAAGACTGGGCAACATGGTGAGACCTCATTTCAAAAAAAAGAGAGAAAAAGTGTACTGAGATTTTAAATTTTGATCTTTTCCTGGGCTAGTGATATGTAGAACTGTACTCTTTTGAAATACATCGTGTGTGTGTGTGTGTGTGTGTGTGTGTGTGTGTGTGTGTGTGGTAGTGGAGGTTGAACCCAGGGCCTCGAGTTTGCATGCTTTACAAGTACTGTACCACTGAGCTGCACCTCCAGCCCATTTTTTTTACTTTTTGAAACAGGATCTCACTAAATTACACATACTGCCTCTGCCTCCCGAGTCACTGGGGTTACAGGCGTGTGCCCCCGCGCCCGGTTTCTTTTGAAATACTTGGCGACAGCAGTGAACTGCAGCTCCCAGTCAGTCACGCAATCATAAGAGTAAACAACTGATACTCTACAGTGTGCTGTGTTGCTAAGCTATGGTATTTGTTAGGTTAGGTGTATTGAGTGCATTTTTTATTCATAATATGTTCAGTTTACATTGTTTGTTTGTTTGTTTTTTCTTTTAACATAACCCTATCAGAAGTTTAGGAGCATCTGTAATGATACATGCTGAAATGCTAAAAGATCACATATTTCATGATTCAGTCTATGTCAAATGTTCAGAATGGGCAAACATATAGAGACAGGAAGCAAATCAGTGATTGCCTAAGTCTAAGGGATTGGTGGAGAAATGGGCAGTGACCTCTAGTGGGTATGATGTGTTTGGAAGATGGTGATGAAAATGTCCTACATTTGATTGTAGTGATGATTACATAACCCTGTACTTTCAATGGATCATTTATATGGTATACATCTTAATAAAGCTATTCTTTTAAAAAAGAGTACATTCAGAGAATGGCACAACCGTTGGCATAATGTTGTAATCTTAGCACTGAGGCTGAGGCAGGAAAAGCACAAGTTCCAGGCAAGCTTGGGCTACATAGTGAGACCCAGTCAAAGGGAGGGAAGGAAGGAGGGAGGAGGAAAGGAGGAGGAGGAGGAGGAGATGATGATCTCATAGGAAAGGAAGGGAAAGGGGAAAGAACAAAGGGGGAGAAGAGGAAGAGGAGATGATCTTGTAGTATTCCAGAGAAAAGAGGAAATGTCACAAACAAGGTGCAGAGTCATGATGACCTCAGTAGCATTGCTGTAAGGTAGATCACAGTGAAGTGTGTACCTCCAAAATGGTGAAATAAAATGATGTCTCTGACCTTTTCCTAACCAAATCATGACTGACATATGAGCATGGAGTCAGGCAATGCTGTCTTTAATGAATGTACCATGCTTATCTTGGAGGAAGCACTTAAACTCAAAACAGAGAAGTCATGTGATTGAGGAAGCACCATCCTCAGATGATGGTGGAAGGCCGTCCAAATAGATTGTGTAAAACTGGTCTTGGTGGCAGCAGCTGACGGGCTTCTGCCTGAGGATGACACTGATAGAATGCCTCATGTGCTTGAATGTGATGAGAGGAGGTTTACCCTGCAAGAGAACCAATATTAGCTTCAAGGGAAACAAAAAACACATATAACAAAGAGGAAGAAAGCTTAATATACAGTGACGCTCAGCAGTGAGGATCAGGTGAATAATCATGTTATATAAACACTGAATATTTACCTTACCAGAACTGTAATGCATTTTGAGAAAAACAGCAAGGGGTTGATAATCGAGTGAAATTCCCATTTTCCATAGTTGCAAGTTCAGTGTACAGATAATTGCTAAAACAAGCAAAAAACCAATAAGTAGTGTTATACACACATTAGAGAGATGAATGTAAGTTCCAAAACAATAAACTAAAATGAACCGAAAGTGGCTGCCTGTGGGGAAGTAGATAGATGTTTAAAGGTTAGGAGATTGCTTTTTTTCTTAACAAAACTTACATAGCTCTGATATTCTTTAAAACTATATGAAGTAAAATTTTGGTTTGAAAAAAATTAAAAAGAAATAAGAACAGACTATCTTGGGCTTATTTGGGGTATTTAAAACCTCCTTTTTCTCTCCCTTAAATGCCTCAGGACATTAAAACATTAAATCTGACCTCTGACTTCACATTATTGTTAGCGGGTATCAAGTTGGGTCTGACTCATAGCCACCATATGTACAACAGAACAAAACACTCTCCGACACTGTGCCATACCTGGCACTATTGTCTGTGCTTCTCTGCTATTCATAGAGTTTTCATTGGCTGTGGATTGTTTGTGGAGGGAATTACCAGGTACTTCTCCCTAGCCTGCAGCACCTGGTATGCCCAGGCAGTCTTCCATCCAAGGACTGACCAGGCTGACCATGCTTAGCTCCCAGTATCAGGTGGGATCAGATGCTAGGGTACTATGGCTGCAGACAAATTCACATTAGCAGTATGTTATGTTGTTTGGGATCAGAGTATACTAAAGATGGTGTTGTTGTTGTTGGGTGCCATAGCAACCCTCATAGGGTGTTCAATGGTTGGCTGTTTCGGGATTGCCTTGGGAGTGGATTACCACGTCCTTCTGTGTTTGTGGTGCTGGGGATCAAAGTTGGGACCTCAGAGACTGCAGATCAGCACTCTATCAACTGAGCTAAATCCCAGCCCACTAAAGATAGTAGAGATTGTAAATAGAGAGCAAGTGAAGGTTGGAGGGTATGAATTTTTATGGGAGTCCTTATGAGGAAAATTATTACCTGATTAATTGGTTAAAGTTATAGAAGAGGAGAGTGGTGTGCTTGAGTTTTCTGTTTAGTGGATGTAGAACACTACCATCGTCCACATCTCTTCTTAATGGGCAGGTTCGGAGAGTACCAGGTTCCAGTGGCCGTCTCCACAAGACAGAGGATGGAGGCTGGGAGTGGAGTGATGATGAATTTGATGAAGAAAGTGAGGAAGGGAAGGCAGCAATTTCACAACTCAGGGTAAGTTTTCTTAAGCTATACTTTCTAACTAGAATTTTCTGTGGTTCTTATTCAGCTTAACCAGCTAAAATATATAGAATATAAGTGTTACTGATAGAAATTCCTTGAACATCTTGCTGACAGAAGCCTCATTCTACATGGCAAATTGGACTGGCACATCTATTTGAATGTAATAATATTTACAGTATATAAAAATGACCCAAATCTGGAGATGAAAAATACACTGGATAGGATAAATGGCTAATTAGACATTGCACACTTGAAGGTCTAGCAATATAAAACTTTGTCCCTGGAGTTTCATATCCTTCTACCTGAAGAATAGTGTACCCAGATACATGTCTTGTGTGTGTGTGTGTGTGTGTGTGCGCGCGCGCGTGTGTGCATCCTAAAAGTGGTGAAGATAAGGGTCTTCCTTTGGGCTTGTTTCATCATTCCTGCCTACCATTAATGCCCCAAGTTGATCATCAGGATGCATTCCCAAGAATAGAAGTATGTATATAGATACAAGTGTTTGAGAGTATCATGCCCTTGCCTGCTCTTTACCTTTTGTGAGTTGAATACTGGGTCTATATAGTGGTATATCTCTGCCTGCTTTTATGATCTGTCCTAGTGAGAGTAACTTACCAGTCTTTGTTGATCGACACTGAGTATTTTGTGATTGTTTATCCAGTCAGGTGTTTGAGTATAGTCTTTCTGGAGGACTTAATTTGTTAAGGCTTTGCCAATGAAAATTGGCAAAAATCTGTTAAGCTCTAAGCCTGGAAAAAGTCTACAAAAGATAAGAAATGCAAACATTTGTTTACATATTGTGAGTTTAATGTTTCTTTAACAAATGAAAGACTGTGGCATACTTTCTTTCCTACTTTTTCATGTGATTCCTCTCCAAAGTCACATTGATACTCTCATGTAATGTTACATTAAAGGTACCAGGGGATGCTAGAGCTATGTGAATCTTGTAGGTCTGCATTCCTGTGTAAGAGATGGTGATGCTATTTCCCATTTAACAAATATTTGAAAAGATATAGTAGAGCTTTTAACTATTTTATTACCCTTTAGTTAATCTGCAAGAGAAATTTGGTACTTAGGAATTAGTTACACTAGCTTTTTCATAACCTACTGTACTACTTTCTAAATAGCATAGAAGATTATATCATTGTCTGCAGAATAAGTAGCTTTCTGCTCATTGTTTCTCATGTTACATGTATAGACATTTTTGAGATTTTAAATTCTAAGAACATTGAGTCTTGAAAGTAAGTACCACATTAAGAAATAATAAACCATGACCAAGTGAGGTAAAGTGCAAGATTGTTGTTATGGTGGTGGTTAGGTGTCGTCGAGTTGTGTCCGACTCACAGTGACCCTCATAGGGTTTTCAATGGCAGATTGTTTCAGGATTGCCTTGGGAGTGGGTTGCCACGTCCTTCTCCCATTTTGGGGGTGCTGGGAATTGAACTCAGGACCTCAGAAACTGCAGAGCGGCGCTCTACGAACTGAGCTAAATCCCAAACCCAAGTGCAAGATTAGGAAACTTCAAAATGTAAGTAGGTATAAGGAGAAAATATATATAAATTCTTAACTTTTTTTTTTTTTGTTTTTTTTTTTTTTTTTTTTTTTTTTTTTTTTTTTTTGTGGTACTGGGGGTTGAACCCAAGGTCTTACGCTTGCATGCTTTGTGCAAGTGCTGGACCACTGAGCTGCCGCCTCCAGCCCTTTTTTTTTTTTTTTTAATTTACTTTTTGAGACATGGTTTCACTAAATTACACAGACTGCCTCTGGTCTCGAACTTGCGATCCTCCTGCCTTCGCCTCCCAAGCCACTGGGATTACATGTTTGCGCCACCGCTCAGAAAAAGCTTTTGATATAATTTACATATTCATAATAAAGGCTCTTGTATAGACCCAGATTTCCATCTTTATATTATTTTTCTTATGCCCAGTGAACTTCCCTTAACATTTCTCTGTATTGAGAGCCTGCTGGTCATGGTTTCTTTAAGGATGTGTGACTCATGCACCTTTGTGGGCTTTTTTAGTTTTTTGTTTTCTGTAGTACTTGGGGGTTGAACCCAGGGCCTCATGAATACTTTGCAAGTGCTCTACCACAGGGCTGCACCCCCAGCCCAATTTTTTATTTTTTATCTTGAGACAGGGTCTCTCTAAATTACATAGGCTGCCTCTGACCTCGAACCTGCAATCTTCCTACCTCTGCCTCCTGAGTTGCTGGGATTACAGGCATGAACCACCATGCCTAGCTCACCTTTGTTTTAAAGAAATACATTTGCAAGTTGTAGAATTCTCGATTCATAGGCTTTTTCTTTCAGTTTATTTTCTAGTCAACAAATATTTATTCTGCTGCATGTCAGACACTGATGTAGGCTTTAAAAGATATCAAATACAGTCATAATTCTTGCCCTCAAATACCTCCCAATTGATCAAGACTATGTATCGTATATATGAAAAGGTAAATGTCTTTATAAAGTGTTTCTTTTATATTTAATTTTCCATTTCTCTACTTGTTATGGGTAGTTTTTAAATGTTTATTATTTTGTTATTGAATTTTAATTAGATCTTTTCTAATCAAACCTTAGTATTATATGGCTGTGGTTTAGTTCAGTTGGTAGAGTGCTGCACTACATTCTCTGAGGTTCTGGGTTCAATCCCCAGCACCACAAAAATGGGGGGAGGATGTGGCAATCCACTCCTGACACTATCCTGGAACAGTCAGTCATTGAAAACCCTATGAATAGCTGAGAAGCACTGACATAGTCCCAGACATGGCATGGTGTCAGGGTGTGTGTTGTTCTGTTGTACATAGGGTTGCTATGAGTCAGACCCAACTCAGCGTTGGGAACTATGATGCTCTTCTAGTTACTTTGAAATATGCCATTTGTAACTCTATCGGTATTTAAAAAACATTTCCACTATTTTCTTGCTTCCATGTTTCCATTGAAAAATTTGGAGACATCCTTATCTTCTTTCTTTCTTTATGAGTATGCCACCACTCCCGCCCAGTACTGGGGAAGATTGGACCTAGGGCTCCTCACACATGCTGGGCAGGTGCTCTTGCCATTGAGCTGCATCCCAGCCCCTTTTTTATTTTTGATTTTGAGGCAGGGTTTTACCAAGTTATACAGGCTACCTCTGGCGTCAAACTCAGCCGTCTGCCTCAGCCTCCCAAGTAGCTGGGATTACAGGTGTGTACCATGGCAGCAATGTCTTTATTTTTGCTGCTTTTAAGATTTCTCTTTTAAATGGTTTTCAGCAATTTGATTATGATATGCCTAGATGTATTTTTCTTCATGTCTTACGCTTGGGGTTTGTTGAATTTTTTTTGAATGTGTAGATTATAGACTTTTTTTCTTTTATTAAGTTTGGAAAATACTCAGATATTTTCCAAAACATTCAAATATTATTTCTGTCTTCTAGTAACATTTATATTAGGCTGCTCAGAGTAGTCTTAAGTCTCACTAATTCTTTTTTTTAAAATTCTCTTCTTTAATTTTGCATAGTTTCTATGCTGTCCTTCAACTTCATTTACCTTTTATTTGGCAATATATAGTCTGCTGCAAATTCCATTCAATTTGTATTTCATGGCAGGCATTGTAATATTATGGAAGTGGTTTTTGTTTGTTTCTTTTTCTCGGTACTTGGGGGCGTTGAACCCAGGGCCTCAAACATAGCTTGCAAGTGCTCTACCACTAAAGAGCATCCCCAGTCCATTTTTTATTTTTTATTTTGAGTCAGGGACTCACTGAGTTATGCAGGCTGCCTCTGGCCTTGAACTTGTGATTTTCCTGCCTCTGCCTCCCGAGTTGCTGGGTTTACAGGCATGAACCACTGCTCCTGGCTGTTTTTTGTTATTGTTATTTATTTTTAATAACTATTTTAATGTCTTTTTCTGGTAATCTTAACATCTCTGTCAGTTCTCTTCATATTGGCATGAGGAGTATTTTCTTGCCTCTTTATACCTGATAATCTTTGACTGGATGCCAGACATAGTGAATTTTAACTGTACTACATGCCAATAATTTTGTGTTCATATAAATCTTCTTGAGCTTTGTTCTGGGGTACAGTAAAATAGTCGAGAATGATACCTTTTTTCCATTATCTGGTCATTTCTTCACATACATTAATTAATAAGTATTCTGCTGAATGCTTAAAGGTAACCCCTCCACAGACCCCTAGGACAGACACACACACACACACACACTCTCTCTCTCTCTCTCTCTCTCTCTCTCTCTCTCTCACAGTTAGCCCCCCCCCCGCCGTGTGTGCGTGTGTGTGTGTGTGTGTGTGTGTGTGTGTGCGCAGCTTATCACTTTGTCTGCCTTGGTTGTCTTAGACTCTTAGCTCTATATCCGCAATTCAGGCAGTTCGTTAGATCCCACCTGAGTTCCTTCTCCCTGTGCGATATCCTGGGGAAAAAAACATCTTGACACTGGGGTAAATTTACCACTTGTGTTTCCTATGTTTTAAAGATCAATCTCTTTCCTTGACTAATCTCCAGTGTCTAGAAAACCTTTGCTTCATATATTTTGTCCTTCTTTCCACTCTTACCCTTCCCTTTTCTTCCTTTCCCCTCTCCTTTCTTCCCTTTCTTTCCTTCTCTGTCTTCCTTCTTTCTTCCCTCCCTCTCTCCCTCTTTTCCTGTAAACTTGGCCCCTATTTATCATGGCCAGAAGTGGAAGTCTACAATTGTATTTGAACTGAGTATGTAATTACACTGAAGTGATAGAAAAAGAAGTAATTCAAGTAACCTGTGAACATAGTATTTGACTACATGCTTTCAGTCTTAGGTAGAGTTGGTAGGGGAAAGAGAAAACTTGAGACAAAACTTGAACTCTTCTTATTAGGATTTTTTCATCATAGTATGTGCAAAAACAATTATGAAATTCTTATAGATGTATTACAGGACTGAGCAAATGAGTAAATATCTTGATGTTTTTAGGAGCCAAAAGAAGAGACATGCAAATATAAAACAAAGAATAGGGAGAAAGAATTCTATAGGGATGTATTTGAATTGTAGGTATTATTGTTAATTAATACTTTCAAAAGTATGTATCTGTGGGAATGTGAATGTGTATGGGCATAGGTATGTATATAAATGTGAGTATTTGTTGTTGTTGTTAGGTGCCGTCGAGTCAGTATCATTGTTTCTTAGATTTTAAAAATCTCAAACATCGGTATTTTTTAAGAATATAGTACTCCTTCACATCTATCACCCATTTTAATAGAATGGTCTTCATTTTGGTGTTTTTTTGATGTTTCTTCTTGATTAGATTTGGGTGAATTCATAGTTGTAAATCTGCATAGTAATCTGCATGTAAATCTGCTGACTCATAGCGACCCTCATAGGGTTTTCAGTGGCTGACTATTTCGGGATTGCCTTGGTAGTGGATTGCCAGGTCCTTCTCCCATTTTTATGGTGCTGGGAATTGAACTCGGGACTTCACAGACTACAGCATAGTGCCCTACCAACTGAGCTAAATCCCAGCCCAATGTGCATATACTTCCATGTATTTCCCAGCTTCATTGACTGAAAGGCCTAGAAGCAAACAAACCCCAATAACAATAAGCACATCTGTGGCCAGATTATGATCTTTAATGTCATTTCCCACTTAAAGGGCCAGGGTTCTTGAGAAATGGCTGTTTCCATGATTGAGAGAGGGGAAATATAAAATTAATCAGGAATATCTTCTTTTGGCAGTAGAAAAAGTGCTTAGAAAAAAGAAGAACAGGAGGAAGGAAAGAAGGAAAGAAAAACCAAGAGAGAAGGGAAGAAAGGAAGGAGTGGGAAAGGAAAGGAAGATAGTGATTGATATACGATTCACCTTGAATGAGCTTGTACTGGCCAAATCTGGTACTATTTAACCACCCAATTTAAATAAAGCAATAAATTATAAATTATTTTAAAAATAGGAAGCTGTGAGTTCACACCAACTGTAAATAGATAATATAAATAAATGAGGGGAAGGGATGGTTCTTCATAACTGTAGACTGCCGGGTGCTGACTGGTAAATGTGGAGATGTGTTTACAGCCATCATCATAGATGGGATCAGGAAGGGGGAAGTTTTGATAAGCAGGATATTTTGAAGGTCTTCAAGTGTCTCCCCAAAGATTACCTATTAATGGCAAGGGAAAAAATATATACTTATATTCTGGAGATGGGAAAATTTTTTGGCCAAGTGATTAAAATTAACCTCACCAATAACACAGAGATGAATATTTGATACCCTGTGAAGAACACATAACTATGCAGATTTACAAGTATGAATTCACCCAAGTCTAGTCAAGAAGAAACATCAGAAAAATACCAAAATGAAGAACATTCTATTAAAATAGGTGATAGATGTGAAGGAGCACTATATTCTTCAAAAATACCGATGTTTGAGATTTTTAAAATCTAAGAAACAATGTAACTAATACTACATCCTAGACCGAATGCTATAGTGAAGGAAAAACATAAAACTGTGAAGAATGTAAAGGTCAATTGACAACTGGATTATGGATAATAAATTGAATATAACTATTATATCATTGTTAAATTTACTGAAGTTGATAACTATATGTGAAGTTATGTGAGAAAGTCTCTTCTTAGGAAATACTCTGTTAAGTGGCAAACAGTGTCACCACTGTAGCCAACTGATTCTCAACTGGTTCAAGAAGCATGATTAAATTTATATATTTAGAAAGAGAACATGAACACCCAAATTTAAGTAGCTGAGGAAACAAAGATTAATAATAAGTGAGTCTACGTAGTGTATCCTTGTGTTCTTTGTATTTATATCATAGCAACTTTTCCTGTTTAAAAAAAAAAAACTTGAAATTGTTTCCAAATACAAATTTTTTAAAAAAGATTTCATCTTCTCACTTACTGCAATACCTTTGCTGTTACCTGAACCTTAATTTCTCTTTAATGAAATGGTGATTAAACAAACAAAAAAAATGTAAGTTGACATTTTAAGGGTTCTGACTAAATCCATAGTAGGTGGGATTTATTATACATTAATACTTGTTCAGAGATAAGGTTTTTGGGAAACTAGTATCTGGCCCCCACATGTCTGTCAGTTTGCTATACTGTGGGGACTTATGTGTTGCTTTGATGCTGAAAGCTATGCCACTGATATACAGATACCAGCAGGACACACATGGTGGACAGGTTTCAGCTGAGCTTCCAGACTAACACACACTAGGGAGACAGATATGGCAAACCCACTCCCAAAACAATTAGCCATTGAAAACCCTATGAATAGCATAATCACGTTATCAGATACAGTGCTAGAAAATGAGCCTTCCAGGTCATTGGAAGGCACTCAAAAGACGATTCCTCAAAGTAGAGTCAACCTTAATCATGGGAATGAAGTAAAGCCCCAAGGAACTCCATTTGCTGATGTGCCACAAGTCAAAATGAAAAGGAACCACTGTAAACATCCATTAATAATTGGGACGTGGAATGTACATAGCATGACTCTAAACATCCATTAATAGTTGGAACGTGGAATGTACATAGCATGACTCTAGGAAAATTAGAATTCTTCAAAAGGGAAAAGGAGCAAATAAGCATCGACATCCTAGGCATCAATGAACTAAAATGGACTGGCATGAACCATTTCAGTTTAGGTAATCATATGGTCTGTTACGCCAGGAATGACATGTTAAAGAGAAAAGGAGTTGATTTCATCAAAATAAAAGACATCTCAAAATCTGTCCTAAAGTACAATGCTGTCAGTGATAGAATAATATCCATATGCCTACAAGGAAGGCCAGTTAGTATGACTGTTATTCAAATTTATGCACCCAGCACTAAGGCCACAAATGAAGATGGAAGATTTTTACCAGTGCCTGCGATCTGAAATAGATCAAACATGCAATCAGGATATACTGATAATTATTGCTGACTGGAATGCAAAAGTTAGAAACAAAGAAGGAGGCTCAGTAGTTGAAAAATATGGCCAGGGTGATAGAAATGATGCTGAAGACTGCATTATAGAGTTTTGTCAGACCCATGACCTTTCCATTACAAATACATTTTTTGACCAGCGTAATCAGTGACTATATATATGGAATGCACCAGATGAATATACAGGAAAGAAATGGACTACATTTGTGGAAAGAGACAATAGCAAAGCTCAATATCAAAATTCAGAACGAGACCAGGTGCTGACTGTGGATCATACCATCAGCTGCTCTTATGCAGGTTCAAACTGAACCAGGGAAAATCAGAACAAATGTACGAGAGCCAAGGTTTGACCTTGGGTATATCCTATCTGAGTTCAGAGATCACCTCAAGAACAGGTTTGATGCATTAGACACAAATGAAGAAAGCCAGATGAGTTGTGGCATGACATCAAAGACATCATTCATGAGGTAAACAAAAGGTTATTAAACAGACGTGAAAAAAAGAAAAGACCAAATTACATGTCAAAAGAGACTCTGAGACTTGCCCCTGAACGTCAGGCTGCTAAGGTAAAAGGAAGACATGATAAAGTTAAGGAACTAAACAGAAGATTTCAAAGGGCAGCTTGAGGAGACAAAATCAAATATTATGATGACATGTGCAAAGAGCTGGAGATAGAAAACCAAAAGGACAGAACACACTCTGTTTTTCTTAAGCTTAAGGAGTTGAAGAAAACAGTCAAGCCTTGAGTGGCAATAATGAAAGATTATATGTGGAAAATAGTATATCATACAGGAAACATCAAAAGAAGATGGAAGGAATACAGAGTCATTATACCAAAAAGACTTGGTGGATGACTAACCATTTCAATAGAGATCTTTCAACAAACAGATGGAGCACTGGAGGTGCTAACTTGTTTATGCCAAGAGATTTGGAAAACTGCTGCGTGACCAACTTTCTGGAAGAGATCCATATTTGTGTCTATTTCCAAGAAAGGGGATCCAACCGAATGTGGAAATTATTGAATAACACCATTAATATCACACTCAGGTAAAATTTTGCTAAAGATCATGCAAAAGTGACTGCAGCAGTCACTACCAGAAAATCAAGCCAGATTCAAAAGAGAGCATGCAACCAGGGTCATCACTGCCGATGTCAGATGGATATTAGCTGAAAGGAGAGAATGCCTGAAAGATGACTATCTATATTTTATTGACTATGCAAAGGCATTTGACTGTCTGGATCATAATAAGTTATGGATGACAGTGCAAACAGTGGGAATACCAGAACACTTAATTGTACTCATGAGGAATCTGTACATGGACCAGGGGACAGTTACTTGAACAGAACAAGGAAACACTGCTTGGTTTAGAGTCAAGAAAGATGTATGTCAGAGCTGTGTCCTTTTACCATACCTCTTCATTCTCTGCGGTGAGCAAATAGTCCAACAAACTGGATATTGTGAAGAGTGTAGCTTCAGGATTGGAGGAAATCTTATTAACAACCTGCGTTATACAGACAACAGAACTTACTGAAACTGAAGAAGATTTGAAGAATTTATTGTTGAAGGTCAAAGAATACAGCCTTTAGTAGGGATTGTGCCTCAACATTATCAAAACAGAAATCCTTACAAGTGGGTCAGTACACAAGTTCATGATAAATGGAGAAAAGATTGTGGTTGTCCAGGATTTTGCTCTACTTGGTTCTACAATCAACACCCATGGAAGCAGCAGTCAGGAAATCAAAAGACACATTGCATTGGGAAAAGCTATTGCAAAAGACCCCTTTTAAAGTGCTGAGAAGTAAAGATGTCACACAGAAGAAGTTGTGTCTAACTCATGGCATCATATATTCAATCACATCATACAGTTGTTAAAGCTGGACATTGGACAAGGGAGACAGGAAAAGAATTGATGCCTTTGAATTATCATGCTGGAAATGAATATTGAATATACCATGGACTGCCAAAAGAACCAACAGATCTGTCCTAGAAGTGGTGCAACTAGAATGCTGCTTGGAAGCAAGTATGGCTAGACTGCATTCTACAAACTTTGGACATGTTGTCAGGAGGGACCAGTCCCTGGAGAAGGACATCATGTTTGGGAGAATGGCAGGTCACCAAAAAAAAGGGAAGATCCTCAACTAAATGGATCGACACAGTGTCTGCAACAATGGGCTTACTCATAAAAAAGATCATGTGCCTGGCACAGAATCATGGAGTATTCGTTCAGTTGTACATAGGGTCGATTTGAGTCAGACTCAACTTGATGGCACCTAACAACAACAGTAGTATCTGGATCCAGAATTACTGCTAATTGTTATTACTATATTAGCTTAGAATATAATTGGTCATTTTCAAAGAAATACTGTTTTATACAAGGTACTTTAAACCACACCTTAACTTGTATTAGCATACCAGTGTATTTCCTCTAGGCATTCTTTAATTTTAGACAACCCCATATTTATTTATGGTTCTGTATCTTTAAATATCTACAAAAATAGTAGGATAGTAGACTTTGCCCCCCTTACTTTTAAAACATTAATATTATTTAAATTATACCCTTTCATAGAATTTGTGGTAATGGTGGTGTTAGGTGCCGTAGAGTTGGTGTCCAACTCATAGTGTCCCTGTGTACGATAGGTGAAACAGTATTGTTAGTGCTTCTCTGCTGTTCATAGGGTTTTCAATGGCTGATTTGGGGAGTGGGGGGCAGTGGAGGATTGGGTTGCCAGGTCCTTCTCTAAAACCTACAGCACCTAGTGTTCCCAGGCTGTCTCCCATTCAACTACTGACCAGGCCCGACCCTGCTTAGCTTCCTAGATCTAATGGGATCTGACCCCACAGCAGTACAACTGCAGGCTTTTCAGAGGGTATAGTGTGGTAGTTGAATACATTTGTTCAGTGTATAATAAATCAGGGTCATTAATGGTTCCATTTCCTTAATTTTTTTTTTTTCAGTACTGAGGCAGGTTGAAGCCAGGGCCTCACACGTGCTAGACAAGTGCTCTACCTTTGAGCTGCATCCCCAGCCCATTTTTTATTGTTTTTTTTATGCTAGGGTCTCACTATGTTGTGGAGGCTACCTCTGTCCTCGAACCTGTGATCCTCCGCAGTCATTGGAATTATAGATGTGTGCCATGGTGTCCAAGTCTTTTTAGTTTTTTGATTAACATATAATTATACAAATTTATAGGGGTACAGTGCAATGTTTAAATCACATATACCATATGTACTGATTAAGTCAAGGTGATAAATATTTCCATCTCCTTGTCATTACTTTGGCCTGCAGCCACTGTGGCATCCAATCCTGTCAGATCTTGGAAGCTAAGCAGGGTTGGGCCTGGTTAGTACTTGGATTAGAGACCACCTGGGAACACCAGGTGCTATAGGCTTGGGAGAAGGATCCAGCAACCCATTCCCAAAAAACAATCAGCCATTGAAAGCCCTGTGAATAGCAGAGAAGCACTAATAATACTGTTAGGCCTGTTTTATGTAGGGTCACTATGAGTTGGACACAGACTCGATGGTACCTAACAACAACAATAATCATTACTTTGTATTTGAAGCCCTTGAGACCCTCTCTTCTAGTTTTACACAAAATATATGTTATTGTAACTGTATCTGCAGAACACTAGAACTTATTACTTCTGCATTTGGAACCCTGATACTCAAGTTACCACTATCTCCCTACCTACTCACCTTTCCCAGCCTCTGATAGTCCTGATTGTACATTCCAGTTGACTTTCTTATATTAGTAAGTAGATTTTTTTGCGGGGAAGGTTGATTGAGACAGGCTCTCACTGTGTAGCCCAGAAGCTGGCCTGGAATTTACGATGTATACCAGGTCGGCCTCCACCTCTTTTTGATCCTCCTGTGTCTGCCTCCTCAGTGCTGGGATTACAGGTGTGCCCCATCATGCCTAACTTTCTTAGGTAGTAGACTGTTAAAATGCAACTTTCATCTGAGTGCTGTTGTACACACCTGTAATCCCAGCTACTTGGGAGGCTGAGGCAGGAGAATTGTGAATTTGAGACCAGAGGCAGCCTGCACAATTTACTGAAACCTTGTCTGGGAAACACACACACACACACACACACACACACACACACACAAATTTAAAAGAGAACTAGAGATATGGCTCAGTGGTGGAGCATTGGGCTAGCATGTGTGGGCCCTGGGTTCACATCCCAAGTACTGCAAAAGAGAAAAAAAGAAAGAAATACAACTCTCAGGTTATTGTTCTTCAGTTCTATTTCAATTTTTTTCTCCATTAAAGCCTGCAATCAGAATTACTGTGTTTTGAAAATGTGTTGAATAATGAACTTAAAGGCTTAGATTTGGTCTGGGGTTGTAGTCACACAATATATTCATGAGTTGTAGCAAGAATGTTGATTTGAATATGACCTGTCTACTGCCTGAGATCTCTGACAGTCCCATCATGTTTGCTTATAAAGAGGAAGTTGTGAAATTTTTAAATACAATATAATTATACTGATACATTCATTACAATCTTCTTGGCCAGAGAATTTAATAGTCTCATGCCAGTTTTCTTCAGAAAACTTTCACTAGAGTTGCTTGTCATATTATGAATCAAAATGAAATGGAGTTGACTTGCATTCAGCATTACTTGCAGTTATCTGGAACTGGCTACAAATGACCTAAGTCTGAGTTAACAAGCAACCTTTTTTGTATTTCTCTTAGTCTCCTCGAGTGAAGGAATCATTATCAAATTCTGAGGTAAGTAATTGATATTATTGAATCCCAGTTAAAATATGTATGCTTTTGTTTGTTTTGGCTTTAATTGTACATGTGTGCACGCGCGCGCATGTACGTGTGTGTGTGTGTGTATGTGTGTGTGTGTGTGTACCTAAATGGGAACGAGACTTTGTATTAGCTGAATTTTAAAAGTTGGCCTAAGGGCCTAGAATATTCTTGCTTGCTTGCATGACTTTATGACTTGCGTTTTTGGCTTGGGCTGCTTAAAGTGGAAAGAACAGTCTTTTTGCATTAATTTGTCCAAGAATGTGTCATTGCTATCTCTCCTTTTTAAATTTTTTTCCCCAGCCTTTTCTTTTGTCAGATTCTGTTTTCTGTAGTTACTGCTTCTGTGTGATAGGAAATCCCACTACCAGAATCCAAGTAGGCTGGTTTTTCCTTATTTTCAGCCCCTGTTCTGTCATATACCATGTCATATACCATGTATCCTCAAATCTGATCTGTACAGACCAGGCTGGCCTCAAATTTGCATTGATTCTCCTACCTCAGCCTCCTGAGTGCTGGGGTCATAGGTGTGTACCATCACATCTAACTGGTTATCTTTCTTTATAAGTAATGGAAAGTTCCCACATATCTTAGTCTGTTCCGTGTTTCTATAACGAATTGTCTGAATCTGGATAGTTTGTAAAGAAATGAGATTTATTTACCTCATAGTTTTAGAGGCTGAAAATCCAAGATGTGGTGGCCTCATATGGTCAGGTTCTGAGGGCCTGCTGGCTGCATCATAATATGGTAGGCAGCATCACATGGTGAGAGCATACGTGAGAGAGCTCCATGGCAAGAGAAAAAGCAAGGGACTGAGAGAAACCAGGCTGTCTCTTTTATAACAGCCGAGTGGGAGTGCTATGAGACCAATCATGACTCAGTCACTTCCCACTAAGGCCCCATCCCTTAAAGCTCCTGCCCCTCTCAGTATTGTTATATTGGGGGAATTAACCCTCAAGCATGAGTTCTGGCAAGGACAAACCAGACTCAAATCCTAGCACCTTGCATAGAAAAATGTAGCTTCTATAATTTATTACATATTTAAATTTGTATTCTGGAGGGGCTGTTTTGCTAGGCAAAGGAGATGAAATAGATGCAATTAAGAATAAATATGATGCGCAATGAAAGAAACCAGACACAAAAGATTGCATATTGTATGCTCCTTTTATATGAAACGTCCAGAAAAGGCAAATTTGCAGAGACTGAAAGTCAATCAGTGGTTGCCTAAAGCTAAGTGTAGAAGCAAGAATTAATTATAAGGGTATAAGAAAAGTTTGGTGGATGATGAAAGTATTTTAAAACTGGATTGTAGAGATGGTTGTATAGTTCTATGAATTGTGCAAAAATCATTGAATTATACACTTAAAATGGACAAATTTAAAAGGTTTTTGTTTTTGTTTTGTAGTACAGGGGGCAGGGGCTGAACTCAGAGTCTTGCTCATACTTTTTTAAGTCCTTTACTGCTCAACTGCACCCCAGCCCTTTTTTTAAATTTATTTTTAAATCTTGAGACAGTGTCTTAGTTACACAAGCTGCCTCTGGCCTTGAACTCATGATCCTCCTGCCTCCCCCTCCTGAGTCACTGGGATTACAAGCTTGTGCCACCACACCTAGCTGAATTTAAAACATTTTAAATTATACCTCAGAAAGTTGTTAAGACAAGCATGGTGGCACACACCTATAATCTTTGCACTTGGGAGGCTTTGGCAGGGGTATTGAGAATAATTTAGGTTATTTGTAGCCAGTTCCAAATAACTGCAAGTAATGCTGAATGCAAGTCAACTCCAGCCTAGGATGTAGTGAGTTCCAGACCAGCTTAGGCTACATAGCAAGACTTTGTTCAAAAAAAATTAGAAAGTGCCAGTCATGGTGGTGTATACCTGTGATCCCAGGACTTGGGAGGCTGAGGCAGGAGGATCTCAAGTTTAAGGCCAGCTTGGGCTACATAGTGAGACCCTATCTTAAACAACAACACAAAGTAACAAACCAAAAATACAAAAAAGCCTAGAAATATTTCATTTTCATTTGGAATAGATAAATTCAGAGAAGTGGCATTAAGCCAGTACCGAACACAAAACCAACGTTGAAAATGTCATCCTGTAATGCTCTCCTTTCCTGTCACTAGACATGTGTCCCTTTCCACTCAACCGTGTATGTGTGGTTTTGCTGCAGCTTTTTTCAACACCTGATCCCATGGGTACTTTGCTCCAAGTTCCAGAACAGATTTCTGCTCATCTACCTCAACCAGCTGGGCAGATGCCTACAAAGCCAACTCAAGTCTCTCTCCCACCCTCCACAGAGCCAGAAAAAACAACTCAGGTAAAGAAGAGATAGGCTTTGGTGGTCACCTTGTGGGTAGATGAGAAAAGCTGATTAATGTGAAATACAGGCTGTGTACTCTCAGGTTGCTGTTCATTGAAACAAGCTAGATTCTGTCCTCACGGTTTTAAATGTGCAGATGAGAGAGCTTTACAAGAGTCACACAGGTTTTTAAGCAGTGAAATAAGTTAATGATGAAAACATCCCAAATATCAAAACATTTTGGATGATTTCTTGTCATTTCTGCATTAGACCATTATTGAGTTTAACTTCAGAATGCAGCTGGTGGAGTTCACAGATTAGGAGACTCATCTGCTGTGCTGTTTTCTTTTCTCTCACACCTGTATTGTTTATTAATACTTTCTCTCAGCATATTTTTTTCTGAATTACTGTTTTAAGGCACTTGGGAATTTTGTGGGGATTGCTTTTTTTAAAACTGGGTAATATAATCTGTAAACTCAAGCACACAGTCTTCATCAAATCTTGGTTTGCTGAAAGCATCTGAGTGAGTGAAGGCCTCAGTGTGACCCCTTGCATTCTCTCCCCTTTGGAAACCTCTTGAGACGGCATGTGACGTGTGACCTTAGGCCACATGGCTAACATGAGGGTTTCACTGTCAGTTCCTTTATTAAATGTTAGAAGTTGCATTTTTGGGAATAACACTTTAGATGTAAAAGAAATAGAAGTTTTGATTTTTTTCCTTTTGCCTCCCAGTGTATCATCTATTGTTTTAAACAAGTACAAAAGGGTTGAACCCCGCATTTGGCACATGCTGGGAAGAGCTCTACCACAGTGTATTCTCTTGTCCTCTGCCCTTGGAACCCACTGCTCTGGAGGTTTCCAGATAGTCATAGCAGTGACTTCATTTAACCTTTTCATCCCTCAAGCTTTCCATTTCTACCCATCATATGGGAAAAAGTACAATTGTCTTAGGGAGACTGACGGAAAGATGGGATTTATTTTATAAATACTTGAGTAGAATGTAAGTGATGACTGTACAGTTTTCAGAGAGATTTAATTTAGTCATGAAAAGATCTGGACATTTGGGTTGAATGGATTCCTGCAGGGCTGCTAGGTTAGGCCCCACCTTGTGTGTTGCTGTACAATGCACTGGCAGAGGTTTTAAAAGTGAGAAGCCTAGCTTCGTGTTTTTCCACCGTTGGTGAGAGCAGTAGAGAGAGGTCTGAAAAATATTAAATGTGAATATGGCTGTGTGTGGAATGTCATCTGAGACTGAGACTTGTCTAAAGTTCTAGGTGATGACTTTATACTTGTCAATGTGTTTTAGGCTCTGTCTTCAGGAGCAGGTTCCCACACAACCAAGACCCCAATCAGCCTCGTACTAAGATTAAGGTAAGTGGACATTTTCCGTTTTTTGAGTACTTTGCAGGTATTGTTGTCTGTATTTGAGAGTAAGTGGATAGAATTGTGTGTCCACCCATGGTCAGTTGCTGTTTGTTTGCAGCTGTATTATTTTCCTCAGAAAATAGCATCAGTGTGAGGACCTGGCTGTTAACAAGTACTGTGACTGGCTGATGCACATGTCTTCTTAGTTGTTTCTTCACTGATAGTCATAAATATGCGCATTTGCCGCATAGCTAGATTGGGTAAGAAAGCATGGTCTGTAGTTGGGCACAATGGCTCACACTTATGATCCCAGCGACTTGGGAGGCAGAGGCAGGAGGATCGCAGGTTCAAAGCCAGAGGCAGCCTGCATAAGTTAGTGAGATCCTGTCTCAAGATAAAAAATTAAACAATAAAAAATGGGCTGGGGGTGCAGCTCAGTAGTAAAGCACAAGCAAAGTATCTACCAGGCCCTGGGTCTAGCCCCAAGTACCTCATTAAAAAAATAACAAACAGAAAGCATGGTCAGTAATTGAGGAGCATTATTAGGGGAGTAGCAGCACTGGGTGGCTTATCTGAGATTAGTTTTATAATGTGATCACATAAACATCATCAACTCTGGGATCAGCTAATCCATGAGGGGAGTGCTTTGGGATTGAATAAATATATTTGAAAAGAAAAACCTCTAAATATATTTTGTTGTTGTTGTTGTTGTTAGGTGCCATCAAGTCGGTATCCGACTCATAGCGACCCTCTGTACAACAGGGGAAACACTATTATCAGTGCTTCTCTGCCGTTCATAGGGTTTTCAATGGCAGATTGATTTTTGGGAGGGGGTTGCCAGGTCCTTCTCCCAAGCCTACAGCTTCTGGTGTTCCCAGGCGGTCTCCCATCCAGGTAC